>JASKGO010006065.1:0-12008 GCA_030556065.1 Holobus sp. GC000080
AGCATACAGTGAGTACAAACTAGGCGTGTGCAATGCTTGATGCGGTCATTTTAAAACTGAACATAGGAAATATACATGGGGGCTATGTTCAGTGATAAAATATCCGCACGGTATATCTAAAAATAAAATATTAAAAAGGTTTAGGGATTATTTATAAACCGATGATGGGACTACCATAAAATATTATTTTTAACAAAAATTTTCAATTTAAAGTAGATAGTTTTATTTTTGCTATTTGAATCCGTTGGAATTTTAAAAATGTTAAAATTGTTATTTTTGGCAAATTTTCAACTTGTAACTATAAATCATTCCTAGTTTTTTTGAAATAAAGAAAGAGAAAATTATTTTGCAAACATTGATTTTTATTTAAGAAACATTTTTATTTTTTATTTGGTTATGTCAGGTTATATTAAATTAATAAAAGTTATTAAATTAAAAAGAAGTATTTTGAATGACGTATCCGTATCCTATCATTTAAGAAAGTAATCAAACCGTAAAAAGCTCCAAATTATTGTTTTTTGCTTTTAATTTAAATTTACATTTTAATAGGGTTTAGCAAAACAACAAAATATAAAAATGACTAAAGAACTATTTTTACATTATAGTTTGTTAAATAAATTTTCTAAAGCTCCCAATTACGCGAAAAACCTTATTAAATTGGCAATTTTTAAGTGCGCATTAAAAGTTACTACACAGTGGCAATTTGCAACCGATGAAAAGCGTCCTATAAATAAAAGGTTTTACGCAAGAGGTAATTAAACCGCCAAAAAATTTCGCTGAATCATAAAGTCTGCCTGCACTCAATCCGAAAATTTCCAAGAACAAACACACTGCTGCTGTATGTGAAGAACTGAAGAAGAAGAAGAAGCAAAACGATCGCTGTAAGCTTCAGTTTAGCTTACCCTCAGCTTGTTATTCGATATTGCAGACATAGCATGAGACTTTACCATACTAATAAGATTTCTTGTTGGAGTCTTCGTTTTTCCATCGCTCCATTCAATTAAAATACAAATTGCTCGGTTGGTAACGCTTTTTCAAATATTTATTATTATCATCAAAGTCGTTTTAAAATGAAATTATTATTTACGACCTCGGAAAATGTTTATTGTAACTGTAAGCATCTTTCCCACTAGTGGTGCGCTTTCATGTCTAAAAATATTGTTACGTAAAGTACAGAGTCCATTTTATTGATGTGTCTTGAATAAATGCGTATGTGTTTGAATTGATGTAAGTAAAGAACAAGCGTGTGGAATAGAGCGAACAGATACGGATTGAAGCGGGAAAGCACACAGATGCGCCGGGTTAATCTAAAAAGCTTCTTCGAGAGAACAAATTATATGTATATTTCAAAATCGAATTTATGATGAGCGCTTTTTCGTCATCTTTAAAAATAGGCCCAAATGCAAAATATATTTTTAACCACCGGATTCTTTTCGCTCTTAAATCATCAATGCTTAGAAAAATAGTGCACGCTTCGTGATCTTAAATAACGGTTTCCTCACTTCGGAGCCAAACAAAGAACCCATTTGCGGTTTTCACAGTAAACATATTTAGTTTCTGCTTTGTTTTGTTTGGCCTTAACGAACAAATAAATGTATTCAAAAATTACAAGGTTTTAAATAATTTTTTTCCAATAAAAACTCTTAAATTTAACTTAAAAAAACTTTTAAATAAAACTGCAAATATGAAATTTCATCAATTGTTGTCATATAAGAAATTGAAGTGCAATGTAGTTGCATGATCATCGTAATTACTAGCTCGATCGAGCAGGAAGTGTTTTAGGGTAGCCAAGGGGTGTTGACAATTAGCTCAATTATGTACTATTATTTATACGTCGAGATCACGCATCTCGAGGGCACAACTATTCATTTTGCAGTTTCTAACGAGATTGCAGAAGGCAAACCAAACAAAACAAAGAAAAATAGGTCGCGTTCGAATGAATTTTACATTACTTAGCTTATTGCGCAATAAATTTACGGAATTATTAAAGCATTGTTTTGCCCGTCAATGGAATTTTCAAAAGCTATAAAACTTACGCCTTTATTAACGTTTTTTTTTTTTGTAAATATCTAAATGGCCTTTTGTTATCTTAATACAATACAATGATTTTAAACTGAAAATTGAAAAGGCTCTAAAATTTTTATGCTTATATTTATGCTTCGTTGTTTTTATTTCATTTTTATGTTCCAAATTGAATAAAATTTAATAATTTATCACTAAAATAATAATGCCAAGTTTGATTGCTTTTGGCCGCTTAAAAACAAAATAAATTTCAAACTCAAAGCAGATCTGGTGTAATAAAATAAACATTGAATAATAAAATTTGCGAAAAGCTCGCAAAATAAATAAATACGGAAATGGGTCATATATTTTTTCGGAATGATTTTATCAATTTTTTTCACAATAACGATGTATGATCAACTACTCAAATTTGCTTAAAAACTCATAAAATCCTAGGAAGAAAAATCATAAAAAATTTACAACCGGTAGATGATTCACCAAACTAATGAAGTCACTTATACACAAATTATTCTAAAAAATGTTCGGCCAATGAATGTTACAATTAACGCCTTTTAAAAGGTTATGCTAATTAAAACTGGAACAGCAGATATTTTAATGATCATACGCAGCAGAATGCAGCTTCAAAGAAATTTAAAAGAATGAGCGCTGAAATCCTTGAAATTATTCGCATTTCGTGCATTCAAATTAAATTTATTTATTTATACGAAATATAATAAATTTTATTATTATGTTATTTCAACGAATTGGAATAAATAAGCGCACTTGTCCTAAATTAACATTATTCCTATTAATAACAACCGCATCAATTATTTAGTTATTGATTGTGTAATCGTATGAATATGGTCACGCACGGACTATCAGGAGACAACGCAAGATTTGTTTCTTCATATAAGAAACATTTAATGATTTAATTGGAAAATTGTGGCTTGCGCTATTCGATGACTAACGTTATGTGTGCAAATCACTGAAATCACCGCACAAATATTGTATGAAGATAATTATTTACCGCATTTTTCTCGCAACAATAAAAAACAGGGAAATATTAGATGAATGCACCATACTGGGTGTTTCAATTGAAGAAATTTTTATTTTATTTTTTAAATTCAATTCTGAAAATTATATATTTATATTCTTTAAATAAAAAAGTCCATTAACTTTACTTTAAAGCGTCGAAAGAAAAAGTTTAAAATTTTGAATTTTATCACAAAATTATTTAAATTTTAGAGGTTGCACTAGCAGCTAAACTTTTTGCAAATGCAATAAAATGAAGTTGAAAACTTAATGACTCTGTATAGTTGCTTCCATAATCCCATGAAGTAATGATTTTTCCCAAAGTCAAAAAGGGAACCGCAAATGTTTGGCTTGTGAGTCATGTTTTGTATGTGCAGTGCAGCATAAAAATGTACTTCTCCGTATCCGGTGATGACGATGACAATTTGGTCGCCGAGTCGGCCAAAAGAGCCGTTTTTTAATCGAAACGCGCAACTCTTCTAACAAAGTGACTTTTTACTTTCATGCGATGTAATTACATGAAATGCTGCGAGCATTGCTCGTAAATTGTTTAGTTTTAACGATCAAACCTATACGTTCGTTTATATTCTACAGTTAAGGTCATTTTGTTTACTCTTTTTTTTGCCTTCAGCTGGCATTCCTTCCGACTTTTTTTATTATTATTGTATATTACAATAAACTTCCATAAATTGTTTGCTTTTTTACTGTTGGTTTTTCTGGTCTCTGCTCTATAATGGATGAATTACGTGCGTTAATGGTGTGTATTAAGTTTGTATAATGTTTGTTTTTAAATTTAATTTATTGTTTCACAAAAAAAAAGCAAAGAAATTTAATTTTGTTAAATAGTAATTACATTTTCTGTTTTTAATTTGGATATATACTTCGAAGCCAAATTATTTGCGAAAATTTAATGTCGATAATAAATATTATTTTCCGTTAATGAACTGAAATATTATCCTTTAATTATAAATTTTACGATCTGTTTTTAATTGCTCATTACTCAAAAATTAATAATGCTAGAATTCTAGAAATGTGCTTACAAAATCTTACGCATCTTCATTTTTGCAATGATTAATTGCGGTTTTACCACGGCATAAGCAAAAAAATTTTGGTTATAGCATTTATTGCTAGGACCTTTGCACTAAAATCAGGAAAACAATAAAACATATTCCTAAAATTTAAGCACGCAATTATGTTTACAGAAACATAATTAATGCATACAGCACACAAATGATCCAAGTTCCAAATATGGATCATAACAACAATAATTTTAGAAATTTAATTTATGAAAATGTATTCCAAAAGTAAATTCAAGCCTTCTGCCTCTGCAAGATTCAGTAACAAAGTTTCAACAATAGAGTATCAAAGTTTGTCATCTAGTGATATAAATCTAAGCAAATGGGATTTTCGGCTTGCGCATATTTGCTCGCATAAAGACACATATAAGATGTCTAAATCTGATTGTGATGTGTGCAAATTTGGAATGCAAATGCTGAAATGCAGATTCTGCAGTTCATATAAACTGCAGCAAGTAACGGTCAAGATGAGTCGATCTAAGATCTCTCTTCTCTCGGGCTAGGCCGACAAGATGTGCAGCAGCCAGCGTATGTACTTTGCAAATGACTTTTTATTATGTCGCTGATGAAGACTCGCTGTGGTAGCCACCAGCGGAACAGGTTTCATAATATCTGCATCCACCCGGACCAGATTCGCTGCAAACAAAAACAAATATGAGTTCGAACTTTTGATTTCAACGTTTAACGTCTCAATGGCGTGTTGCAGCGAATTAATCTTCGTCTTTGCTCTTGCATGCTTGAGTTGATAAGGGTCTAGGCACCCACACTGAAGTTGCGCGTTCGTCTATTATTCTCCGCGTGTAAAACTGGGTTAATGGCATTGAATTTGCATAATTACAATGTGTACTTGCAGTTGTGCTGTATAGTAAAATTTTATTTGCTGTTTATTGTTAGAATAGCGGCTAAAAGTAATCAATAGTGCATTTGCATTTTTTCTGTTTGTTTTTGTGGTTAAATTGCTACTTCTTTTTTCATAATATTTTTCTAAAATCACTTTAAATAGTTTAAATGCTCAAGAATAGGTTTTTTTTACATTTTAGATACAATATTTTACATTTTATAAGTTTATTGGTAGGACTACCTAAGAAACTATTTTTTTTTTTTTTGCAAAAACTCGTTTAATTCAATTTTTTTTTTTAATTTAATTTCTTTAATTTAATTTATTTAAAATATTCAATAGAATTAATTTAAAATATAAAAATAAATGTCGATACTATACAAACAAAGTAAAAAAAAATCGGAAAACGGTAAATCAAATTGATTATTTTTATGAACATAGGCAAAGTGAATGGTAATATAATAGTATTTAGTACATCAAGCCGGTGAATAATAAAAAGTAACCGTTTTTTCTTGCAAAGATCGTTGTAATTTAAGAAAAATACCATAAAAACCAATAGAACAAAAGTAATTTTATTTGTATTTTAAATAGAAAACTCATAAAATGTTTCTTGTAACTTAATAATTACATTTTAAATTGGAATTTCTTTAGATTGTCGGTTTAAATTACTAAAATTGTTCCTTTTTTTCAATCTTTGTGAAATCCTCAAACGAATGTTTATTCACTTCGCTTTAAAAATATTAATAAAACAAAATTAAAACTATAAGCGACCAAAATGGAAAATTTCTCTTTTGCAATATTAAAACAGAATTTTTTTTTTGTAAAAGTCAGAAAAAAGAAAACATTTCTCTAAAAAAAAAAAAATTAAATTTTAAATGGTTCCATACCAACAATTGGAAATTTAAATTTTTAATCGCATGTAAAGGACATAAAAATTTCGACGTACTCTCACTACAAATAGGAAGAAGAATTCTAAAAATAAGCGAACAATATGACCGATTTTCCACTTCCGCCATCTTATTGGTTCAGTGTGCTGCCACATATGGCATCGACTTCTTCTTCAACGTGCTTACATCCAACTAATGACCCCATAAAACTAAAGCGAGATCCACTTCAGAGTAATTAAACAATAATTACACAATACAGTGTTATCAAAACTGAGTCGGAACAGCGAGAGCTATAATTAGAGCTTATATTCCTTTTAGGACCCACTGTAATAATTACCAATAGAAGAGTCAACTTAAACGATTCATCGTCATTTACATGACATATAAAATTTTTCGTTTTTCGGCTCTTCTCCATTGAAGAATTTTTATTAAGCAACTAAGTAAGTAAAAAAGTATACTTTCGTTCGTGCGTGGCGTAATAAATAAATATTCTCGGAAACTCTTCGTCCGAAATTGTAGCAATTAATGTTGCGAGAGCAGGGGGGCAATGGCAGCCGGTGGCTTTAATTTAGTGGGTCGGAAGTGTGCAGCAAGGCAAAAGAGAATAGTTTCCAGCAGGGAAACAACAATAATATCGAGGCTAATGCAATTGCAGCAAAAACGTGTCTCTATTTATTATAATGCACAAGCCACAGAGGGACGTTCAACTTTCTCTGAAAAGAGCGCTCCACGCTGCACGTGATAAATATTAACTACTTCGTTTCACAGTCTTTGATTTATTGAAAGCGCTTAATTAAGTTGAGATTAATTATTTGCACTTATAAGTGCACCTTAAGAGATGCTTTCAGTTGCTAGTGCTAGTAATTTATGTTTACTGCTTTACCATTTTTGGAATCGATGTCGTTTACGCACTTGTATTGCAAAGTTAAACAAAAAAGTACAATGATTGGATTGTTTTTACTTGGAGAAAATTTCCAGCGATAAATGCGGAAGATGTTTTTTATTTAAATAAACCGAAAACGACCATCGTTTATTATTTTTGTTTTTGCATGCTTCGCACTCATGAATGGTTATAATTATGATAATTATCCTGTTTTCTATGATTTATTTACCTAAAAGCAGTTAAGTTTATACACCGCAGAAGAAATTGCTTTTTAATTTATATACACGGCTGCACCTTAAAATCATTTGTTACTATTTGAATGCGTTTTTTTTTCTTGTAGAAAAACAGTTTTATTTTTAGACCAAACTGGTTATAATAATTTGTTTATAATTTTTTTTTTATTTTATTCATATTTTTCTTGATAATTTTAATTTTCAATTTAAAATCGTGATTTAATTAAAATGATATGATTTATCATTTTAAAATATTTTCTTTACAGCTTTTATAGTTTATTATAAAAATTATTTGTCATTAAGTAAATTATAAGATTTTGAGTCGGGAAACTTAGATGAAATAATATTAATAATAAAAGTTTTTATTAATCATAGAAAAACCAATTACTAACTTCAAAGTGCAACATCGATTTGTTCCTATTTTAATGAGTTTATTATATTTTTTATATAGATAAAGTTATAATTTGATGACAAACTTGCTGCAATAATTTGTTTAATAATTTTGTTTTATTTAATGATGCCATTTTAAATTTTCACCTAAAAAGCGATTTATTTTTCCTAAACATAATCTATAATTATTCAGAAAAATATGTTTTAAATACTTTATATATGTTTTTGCTTTCTAATAATAGTTAAATTAAAAAGACATTTAATGGATTAAAAGTTGGTCCTGGGCCTAAATTGAAAAAAAATAATAGAAGTTTAATAAATAAATCAGCCATTTGCTAATTTCAAAGAACTATTTTTATTTGTTTATGCCATCATATTTGAAAGCTATTTTATATACAAAATATACTTTTAATTTGAAGCCAAACTATTATAATTTGTTTATTAATTAGTATTTATTTTTAAAATTTAAAGTAGTAATTTATTTTTCCTTTAGAAACATAATTTATAACTTTCCGTAAAAACCAATTTAAAAAATTTACATTTTATTTTTTAGTGCCAAAAAACAGTTAAAACAGATTAAACCATAGAACAAATTAAAATTCTTAATAAATGCAAAGCAATTTGCTAACACCGTTTTGTACAAACAATTAAACTTACTGAACCCAGATTTAATCAACGTTAGAAAGTCAACTAATATCGTAATTTTTTTTTAATGAAAGGGTATCGTTAACGACGTAATGATAGATTTCCTCGTAATTAGAAACAATGGGGGCAATTAAAAGCACCTTTATGTTGCGTCGTCGAATAATGTGCGTCCGGAGCGCATATACAAAAATCACCACAGCATCAATGTAATTGCCGAGTTACGCGTGAATAAATCCACTAGGAAGTGAAACAATATTAGTTGAATAAAGTACCTACTGTAATAAATAAACGACGGGCGAAAACAATAGCCGAGTTGTGCCTTACTTGTCTCTCTAAATGCTACGCATCAACATTTAGAGGGATTTGTTGCACTCTCAGTACGTCTGTCTGGCTGTATGGCCTAAGAAACGTCGAAAGTTCACAAAGTCAAATTGCCCGTAATCATTAAACGATGATGATAAAACGCGGTCCTCATTATGTCCGATTAACTCAAAGAGACCATTGTTTTTGTGTATGTGCGTCTAAATAGCAGATGCTGTTATTTTGTAAGTAGCAATGGCAGATATACCGGATGTTGATTTTGTGCTATAGACTGGCTGGCGAAATCCACTTGGCAACTGTAAATTTTTCGCATATTTAATTCTTGATTTTTACTGAAGTATTAAATTTGATATTTGAAGCGGAAATAAATTGTAAAGTTTATTATTATTATTAGTTTTAAGTTTTTGTTAATTTTTAAAATTAACTGTTTTTTTTTAATTTTAATTAAGTGAAACTTTTAATAAAAAAAAATTAAATTTTGCAAATGAAAAAATGTCTAGTTAATTATTCAGCGTGTCGGTAAATTGCAGCTCCCGGTATAATTCACCATAAATATTAATTAAAACTGGTAGTTGTGAATTAGTAACGATAATCCGGATCGATTCAATTAATTCTTTCTGCATCAACATTCATAACAATAAATTCTTGTGATTTTTCCATTAATTATGCTCTCCACACTTTTTCAACTTCGTCCTCTCCTTCGTTTCACTTGCCTCCATTAAAATTTGTAACGGCTAATTTATTTGAGACTCTATTCTAATACCACGCTACAATTTTTAATTTAGTCCATTTATATATAAGGATAAATCGAATTCCTGAACCGTCTTCCAATGCTTCTTCCACTTTAAAGCCGCTATTGATAGCCGGCCGAATTTAGAAGATATCGCTCGACGCTCTGTGAAAACCAGTAAATAAACTACTCTAGTTTTAAATTTTAAATAATCGAAAGCCGAATTCCAAATAAGCAAATGTACTCAAATATAAAGAAAATCTATTACTTAACGATTAATTAACGTATTTATTTATATGTTATAATAATTATGCGTGTTATTGCATTAGTGTGAAGCAATAGCATAGCAATATTTGTCGGTGTACTTTTTAATAAGAAATTTAATGGTGCGGCAATTAATGTTTGCCAATTAAACATGGTATTTATCAGCAGTTTTTAAACGCCGCTTATAACGATCCAATTTGTTTGTTATTGTTTATTCATAAAAAAGAAATCCAGTTGTTTGTGTTATAGCAATAAATTACTGCTTTTTAGTTTGTTGCTCTCTTTGATGTTTTAATTTTCGGTAGTTACTTCTTTTTATGAAATAGATTAAACCAAATTATTGCTTTTTTATGTCTATATTATATCATTCTTTTTTTGTTGTTTTGTTATTAATTATTTTTTACAAGTTTTATAGCGTTCAGTTGAGAAAAATGATAAATTTAAAAAGTCCGTGGTCAATTATAGTTTCAATTAAATAAAATAAGAGTTTTTCGTTTTTAAAAATAGGTATCCTGTATAGCATTTTATTAATTAGCTAATTTCTTTGAAAAAATATCAATTGCAAACTTTTTTAGTGTTTTTTCTTCACTAGATTTTTTTAAATTATTAAACAGTAAAGTGTTTATGGTATTCTTAAAGTAATCTTTATTTTTATAAATAAAAAATAATAAAGAATAATTTGATGATAATTTGCCAAATCAGTAATTTTATTAATCTAAAGTTTCGACTTATCATTTGGAAAATGAAAATTTCATCGTTTTCAATTTATTGTAATTTAAAAATTAATAAATCAATTTAAACTGGCCAATTGAAGAAAAAAAAATATAATGTATAATTTTTTTTATAATCAATTGCATACCTTTTTTACAATTTAAATAAATGAACAATTTATTCAATAAATGCACTTAACGATTAGTAACAACGGTTATAAAATTAACCGTATGCAGCAAACATATAAAAATATTAAATAAACTTGCATACTTAATTAATAAGCTTAAAATTCACTAAGCAGTTGTTAAATCAGCATTTCTAATTAAACGACCGATTGTGCAATACAGTATATTAAATATTGCTGTTTTCTAATAAAAGAAAAAAAGTTTCGCTTAAAACAAAAGCACTCGCCGGTCGTAAAAGCGAAGTCCTAGAAATTTTACATAATACATACCTGCTCCACGTTAACCTTTACATGGAAAAAATATTCAAATGCTCCTAATTAAAATTCAGTGCGTGCAATACCCACTAATTTATTCACAGGCACATTTATATTGTATTTCGAAAATTTGGCAGCGAACGGTATCTGTACGTAGACTTCATGCCGTTCGTATATCCGGAAGAGTGTGCGCCTGTTCATTTGTCTTTTCGGTTTCGAATTTCGGTTTATTATAACTGGCAATGCTGGACGATTAAAATAATAATGGGCGAAGGCGTCAGACGAATTCATTTATAATCTCGACATTCTAAACTGTCCACTTTGAATTACAAATGTAATACTCAAATAAATTAATAAAGGCGAACACTTCTTTCAATGATCGCCACAACGACGTTATTTATTGTGGAGGCTCTTTCGGCTTATCTTTTGTCATCATTTAGGATGACTTTCCAGACCAGATGCTGAAGAAGTTGGAATTAATTTCAGGCCCCCCATTATTAAACAATTTCGTTGTGCATTCTTTTCTTCTCTTCGAAACAATTGTATTTATAATATACGTAAAGTTTCTCGTTCATTTAAGACAATAAAAAAAAGTTAAAGATATGAAAAAAGAAAAATACTAAATAGTTAATTGCCTATTTATTCCAAGGGAAAGTCGATTTTTTTTTAGCGGTATTTTTCTTGGATTATTAAAAATATGAAAATTGTTGATGTAGGAAAACAGTCGTTTAATAGTTCTCATAATTGTTGCATAGTTTGCAATTTTCGCACGAACTAATGTTTAATAAATAAATAAATAAAAAATTGCAGATTTGCTTAGCTTGTCGAATACTTATGAAATGAAGGTCGTGTTTAGTTCCACTTTTGGATTCGTGTTTCGTTTATTTGTACAAAAAATAATATTTTTTTAGTTGTTTTTTTTTTTATGGAATAGTTTCAACTAGTCATAATTCTGTTCAGCTTTATATGCCACATTAAAAAATTCTCAAATTCATTTCCTGTATAGATTTTATTACATGTGGTTATTTTAATATAATACTCATATTTGGTTTCATTTTGAAATTTTCAATTTTTTTTTTTTAATTTATTATCTTTTTTAAACTTTGAGTTCTTTAATTTAAAAATTAACTTCCAATTTATTTTTTAAATCGATTATAACCTTTTTTACTCTGTTAGTTAAATTTAATTAAAAACACTTTACAAAAGAATATATTTTTTCTTTATTGATTAGTTACATTTTTAGTTATTTTTTTTTTTATAAAAAGAAAGCTTTTCGAGGAAACATAAAAAATGTGTTATATTAATCAAGATCTTTATCACAGACAGTGACTTTAAAATATTTCACTTTGTTTTGTGCCTTCATTAAATCATAAATCAAAAACATGGAGAATTGTTGGCTTTATTTTCTTAAAAAGTTACAATAATCATTATAATAATTCTACAGGGTGATTGATTTAAACCATACCCTAACGAGTTTGAAGCTCCTATTGGAGTTATGGATTTGAAAATTTGGTTATAGCCATATCTTAACAGGAAGAATCTTTTTAAAATATTTTCA
>JASKGO010006067.1:0-24402 GCA_030556065.1 Holobus sp. GC000080
GCCGACAGATTACGATATGAACCGATTCGTCGACGTTGAAATGGAAGATGTAGTGCTATGCCGTTCCCAACTCCACTTATAGGTTATTATAGGGAATGCTTGTTCTATATACGTTAGGTTAGTATATATTTACTTCATTGATATCAACACTCCCCAATGACAGCCCAGCTTATTATTGTGGATATGGTTTGTCTAAGTTATATTAATTTTTAATAAAAATGGATAATTTAATATTGGTGATGAAAAACCTCTTACCCATAAATCTTCATGTACACACCATATATTTAAGCATAAGGTTTTTATTATCACCAATATTAAATAATATTTTAGTAATATTACAATAATAAAAAGAACATCCGCAATATGCAGGGTGTTTCACGGGATGGCATCGATAACTTGAGACGTGTAAAAGTGAACTTAATTTTTTCTTTTCCATGGAATACTTCATTCTCGTAAAATATTTTCGACTTTATGATATTTCTGATTATACCGGAAGTTGTGACTTACTTCATTTTTTTTAATGGAACACCCCAATTTTCAATTCATATTTTGATTCCTTAATAAAAATAAAGACGATTTTGTAAAAAAAAAATTTCTCCCGTAGTTACTTTTTGAAATATCGTCAAGTTCTGGTTATTTTAGATAAAATTCATGTCTCGGTAAAAAAATCAGAACTTTCTTATTTTAAAAGAAAATTAAATGATTCTTCTTGTGACTTATTACCAAGGAATGAGTTCATAAGTTGCAGTTATTTATTTTAACACTTATTGCACAAAGTGGTCGAAAAAAAATCAGAAAAAATTAATTTTAAATAACTAAATAACTTCATTATTTTAAATGGAACCACCCATATCTATTTATTATTTAAGTTAAGCTAAAAAAGACCTTTAAGAAAAGTATATGTTCGATATATTTATCAAAAATACTTTTCATCGATCTTCGAAAAAACTAAAAAAGATACTCCTCATTGAACACCATCACTAAAATATTGCAGCGTTTCCAAAAGTTATAATGGGGAACCGAAAAATAAAATACTCGGTATACCCGGTATCCACTGTGGGGATGTTAATTAACAAAGTTTATCGATAATATGAATTCGCAAAATAATCTGTTAAATTTGAAATATCACACCTTCACGTGAATTAATGCTGCCGACTTTATTTACAACTTTCTCATTTTTTTTTTAGATTTCAATTATAACAGCAATTTAATAACCCCTTTTTAGAATAAATTGTGCATTGGATATAAATTAAAAATATGCAGTGCATTGTGCGAATTTCGTAACCTTTAAATATTTATACTCCAATTAATATTTGAAAGTTTACTGGAAGTCCTTCACAACTGAGCCCAATACCAAAAGCAAAAAATAATTACACAACCCACAAAAAAATCTTAATGCATTTTTTACAATTATATACTAAGTATACGTAGAATAAATAATAATAATAATTTTATTAATAAAATTATGTTACGTTGCGTTACGTTAAATGAAAGATAATAATAGAGACGTACGTGGTAAGTCTATTAAAATAAATGCAAGTCATCATAATTTAGGCTGCAGTTTCATCAAGAACCACTTTTTTCGACATTGTACGTGTGTGTGTTTGTGTGTGTATAGGTATAGGTACGTCTATCACAGTCTACTTTTGTTGGACATTTATGTTCTCCTCCATCGATTACCGTGTTTACATAACAACAACTGGACACGAGACTAATTGCGCTAAATGACTTTCGTTCATTAGCTTTCGTTATCTCGCGCACGGCAAACTATTTATAGACAAAGTGCTGCATTTCCTATGCAAACCAATAAATACATTTTGTCCGCCATTGAAAACACAAACAGAAACTTTCAAGTAATTAGCTTTTCTTGAGCTTTCCATCAGTTCATTTTATTTCTTTTTTATTTGTATGAAACATCTTTTTAGAATATTATAACTAAGATTTAATGAAATACTTAATTACTAATTAATTAATACGTTTAATTGGGTTTTTAATTTACTTTAATTAAGTTTTAAGTTGATAAATTTATTGTACTGTTTATTATTATATCATAAGGAAAATCATCTAAAATGTTAAAGACTACAAGTCGGAAGTATTTGAAGAGTATCCAAAGGATTGCGTTCATATTTCAAGAATTTATTCGTTATTAATTAGTTATGTGTATGTTACTTGTAGTTAAGTTTATAATGTTCATTTACTAGAGCAAATATCTCTTTAATTGAAATATTAATTAACAACTTAGATAACTTTATTTCTTTCCAATTTTGCTTATTAAAAGTTTTAAACTTCTTCTTGATTTTGTTTTTTATAAATTGATTTTTTTTCATATTATAAAAATTAAGTTTCTATATTAAGTACCAAATGGCAAAAAAGAACTAAAAGAAAAAAATCTTTGTTTTATATAAAAAAGAAAAGTATTGTGCAGACGTCTAAATCAAAGAATGTTTCTTTATTTCTTTTAGTAGAGTCCTTTGCCATTGAAACTTTTTCCATGCCTTTTGTTTTCCCTCTGCATTGCGTGACGTGTTTACCTACTGTGGTAAGTCAGAGCCTTTTATTACCGCGACAGATTAATTAAGGTTGTCATCGAGAGGTCTGCTTAATTGCAACGATATCCTTGGAACGGACAGCCAAGTATCGAATGCACTTGTGCTCGCTCTCACTATCCTCTCCTGGCGGAATAAAAAGACTATTGTTTCGCACAAACTCACGCACACGCATATCGCCGCAACAGCAGCAGAACAGAAGACGAAGAAGAAAATTGAATAGAATTTCGCTTCTAACCCGAATCCCAGGGAAAGTTTTCAAACGCATATGATGGGTGTCTTACCTTTAGCTGTGGTGCTAATGGTAAAGAATCCAAGGAGGAATAAAAGTAGCCTCATCATTCCGGTTTCACCAGTAACACCCAACAATAACAAATAACAGCTACTAAAATCTATCGAACCGCGGGTCTATATCTTCTTGTTGTTCTTTGCGTACAAACAAACAACTCGCTGTTGTTCTTCTGTGTGCCCGTTCTATGCGGGCATGATTTGTACGCAATTCGAAATGTTTTGTTGCGAGAGTGCACGCGCGGATTTCTCAGCAATCGGAACGCGACTGAGCAGCTACGCTAAGTAGAATCGAGTAGAACCGGTGGTAGAAGCTGAAGAACCGTCCATGATGATGATGGTAGAGCAGGTTCTTGCGCGTCTTTGGTCGAGCGCGGTCGCGAGTGCGGCCGACACGGGACGCGGACCCATTTATGAGGGTCCGGCGCGTAATTAGGGCTCGCGACAATGCACAATGCTGTGACCGAGATGAAAAAATTAACCAACTCTATCTATAATAAAAATCTCTTCTCACGAATTATGCGCGTTGTAGATAAAGGAAAAATAATGAAGGCTTCCTTGAGAATATCATTCTTTTATTAGTGTTTTTGGAAGTCAATTAACAGGAGAAGCGTTTGGCACGCCAACAGTACAATTATCACAGAAGTGAGTTGATGACCCTTGGAGTTGATGCTGGGAGAGGCGCATTGTTGCTGATAGAAGCCTCGGATTTTGGCTTGCGACGTTTTGGCCAGCAGGCAAACTTCCAAGTCCGCCGTGACGAAGTCTTTGGTGTTGACTTCGATTGTGCGTTTGAAGTACGGGAGGGTTTTCTGAAATAGGACAATTTGGTGATCGGAAGCATTCCGGATGAAGATATAGGTATCGGCTATGTCCTTGTTTTTCGCCACCAACCACTTGACTTTGATTATTCCCTTTTTCCTGCAATTTGAAATAAGCATTTCCGTTAATGCCAAATTAAAATGTTTTCCTTCAAATAAAACTTAACAGCCTCCAATAAAAATTTTCATTTCAATTTTTACGGCGGTTTCTTGACAAAAGTTATAGATAATATAAAAGTTTTCATGTCCATATGGAATATCTTTTCCAATAGTTTAACGCCATAAAAACTTAATTATCAAAACAGGTTAAGTCAATAAAAATCAGGAAATAATCCATTTTAAAAATAAATACATCTCATAAAATTCTGCTATGTCTGAGTTTTAAGAATAAAACTAAAGAACTAAAGAAATTATTAGTACAGTAACAAATCTAACAGTGAATATGCCTTAAAAGGGAATTTAATTTGGAACCTAACAATAAGTTTCACCTAATCAATTAACTTTTTTCTAAGTGACCTAAAACTCACTAAAATTCATTAAATATTCTTGACAAAATGAAGGTTTTTAACTTTAAAAGCAATATAAAAAATTAATTAAATTAGAAAAAAAAAAGGAAATGAACTCACGCATCCAATGAACGGAATTTAAGATCAGGAGTAACCATAAAATCTTCATCCATGATGAATTGTGAGGTATTAACGTTGGTGGGACAATTAAGGAAATCGTCATCGATGTCCGGTAATCTGTGTTGCGCTAAACGCGGGGGTTCCGCACATGTAATTTCCTCGTAAATCGATTCAATGTGCAATTGTTGGTCGAGGAAACGTTTGAAAGGGCGTAGCGTGCAATCACAAACTAACGGATTCCCCCGGTAATCTACTCTGGTTCCGTTCAGCAGTACTAAATTGGTGAAATTTCGACCGAACGCCGATAGTTTGTTATGGGCCACGTCCAGACTTTCCAAGCGAGACACGTTCTTTATTTGCTCCCATGGTAATTTCTCCAGCAAGTTATTCGATAAATAAAGGTCGGACACGTTGATAGGTAAACGGAACGTTTCCTCCAACTCTTCCAAGCGGTTAAAGGATAAATCCAAAACGCGCAGTTTCGTCAGGTTTCCAATGACGCCTGTTTTGAATCATGTGTGTGGTCATTAGTTTTATTGCTTATACAAATTATTTGTTTAAACGTTTAGGTAATCACTTTGAATCTGAAGTTTATACATTATATTATGCAGATGTATTTTTTTAGTATTTGCATTTAAGGAAGAAGAGTTGAAAAAGTGGTTTTTGTAATTGCTAATTTGCGTTTATGATTTTCGATGATTTACTAACAACTAAAGTTTAAATTTATAGTTGCCTTAAATGCTACCTTTGGTAATAATGAAGAATATGAGAGATTCGATTAAAAGAGAAAAGTTTTTTCCGAATGTCAAATTATTTAAATAAGTAAATATTAAATTGATTTTTTTAAATGAAATTGACTAATGAAAAATTAATAATTGTACAATTTAGTGTTAATTAAATTTAATATAAATCTAATTTTTTTTATCAAAATCTTCATAGCTTACTTAAATTTCGAGAAAAAAAAGTTATTTTTAACTGAAACATTAAATTCAAATGTTTGTTTATTTTAAATAAACGCATTTAAATAATTTACTTAGGGTGGCCGTTATACTACGTTTATTTTGTGACTTTTCTCTTGAAAATGGTATAAACCCGATCTAACGATTAAAATTGGCTTAGATTCAGTGTTTTCGCATAAGAATTTTATAGATGAAATTAAACGATTATATAGTTAATTTAAAATAATCATACTTTAGTCTATTAATAATATTATTCTTTAATTATTTTAATTTATTTTATTCTTGATTTAGTAACATAAAATTCAAAACCTACTATTTACTATCCTTAAAAAATGGTTTTCAATGAAAAAAAAAAAAATCAAGTAAGCTATGCAAAATTTGATAAATTAATAAGATCTATTTGGAAACAAATAGAATTTTCCTTTGTAAAACTGGTTTCACAAAAGATGTATTTCAAATTATCGAAAATTTTTAGTTTTTTTTTAAGATAATTCGGGAGCCAGGAAACATATCGCGTTTTTAAAAACAGGAATATTTGAAGATGCAATGAAATAAAGCAATGTCTTACCACTCCAAGTGGGACAAAGTAAACTATTACATTGTATAATTATTGTAGTTAAAAATGTAATGTATTTTTTTTATTATTCTAAGAACGGCTTTAAATAGAAAGGAAATTTAAAGAGCTTATGAGAAATAAAAGAAAAGAGCGACAATTAAATTACCTCTGCGTATATCCTGTATAGAATTATGCGACAAATTGAGCTTTTCCACTTGTTGAGTGCCGAAGACGAAATCGTAAGTGAGCACTGGCATCGAATTGAAGGACAAATCAATTTGATTGAGCTTATATGGAAAATAGGGGTTGCTGGGGAACGTTTTGCGCGTCACGAAGCTGATTTTATTATGGCTAAGATCCAACTGAAAAATACAAGGAGATGGATACAGAGCGAGCGCGAATTTCACGACGTCTAATGTCTATAAGAGGCACATAGTATAACTATACTAAATGTGTCTCTTGGAAATGGCCTTACCTTCTCAAGCGAGAGACAATCTTCGAGCAATCCGTGCGTTTTGTTATCGATTTTCTCGATCTTATTGTGAGATAAATCCAGTTCGCGCAAAGCCACTAAACCTGCAACATATACAAACAAAAACAGATCACATCTATATAGGTACATGCACACATCTATACACATGATGGCACTCATTTCATGCGCTATCTGGAGCGTACACGCTACACGCACGCAATCTGATGATGCAACCGCAGCAGCAGCAGCTTCAGCAACAACCAACCTTTGAGAGATTCCATGGGCAAGTGCGAGATGTTGTTGTGGCTCAGATCTAAGAGAATTAATTGCAACAATCCATCGAACGCCTGGTTGCTGATAGTGGTCAATTTATTGTGGCCCAGACTTAATTGGAACACGACCGGCAGTTTTCCGAACGCACCCTTATCTAAATGCGTTAGCTCGTTTCCCTGAAACCAAATTGATGCTTTCAAAATAAAAGGCCTTATTATAGTAAATATATCTTAATATAATGGTCTTCTCTAAAAAAATTAAATTTAATTATTTTAAAAATGTTAATAAAAAATCAATGCTTTCGATTTTTTTTTTTTTTTACTTTAAAATCATAAAAATGTAAAAATAAATGTGAAGGCGCCGGGTATTCCATGAAAACCAATGAATTGTAGGTATCTGATTATTTTTCCATTATTTCCTAAGATAACTATTTTCGACTATACAGGACTTATCTCCGAGTGCAAATCCCAAAGGGTTTATATTTTGTTATATAATCAAATGCAAGAGATAATTTTGATCAAGTGTAGCGGGTTCAACAATTTGTTTCAAAATAAACAAGAAAATAGTTTCTGAAGACTGTTCCTTTTTCGTAATTTTCAAAAATAAATATTCTCTGTCCCGAATTATGGTATGCATTCCTTTAAAAACTTTGTTAACCGAATATAAATAAACTTTGATGGTTTTACTCATTCCATCTTGATAAGCGCAATGCTACATCTAATATTTAAATTAAATAGTGGTCAGTGGTCAGAGCACAAAACAATTTTTAGTTAGAAAAGAGGGAAAACCAAGAAATTTTGTGACCAACGCAATGAAATTTTTACAATTCTCATTTAAGCATAAAATAGGGGATAAAATTGAATCGCGGTGCTATTAATGAAGCTGCAGCCAAATTCGTATTTAATGTTAATTTTTATTAAATTACTTATCAATAATTCAATAGTAATGTAAGAGATATGAAATTAGGAATAAAAATCAAGTACGAAAGTTATAGCAAAATTTGGAACAGAGTAACATTTATAATAGTATTGAAATTAAATGAATAGGAAAAAAATTTTGCTTTTTGGGAAACGGGGATATCCAGAAGGCCATCAAATATTGATTGTTGATTTTAAAATGTTATGATAGAATTTGTATTTCATTTCCATGCCACAAACTTAACTCCATCTTTGATATTATAAATCCAAAATTATATTACATTTATATAAAAATTGTGGTCCCCGATATTTTTTTTCAAGGCGTCATTAATTGTTGTTCATTCTTCGAAGTTTTTTTGGTTTTAATATTAAATTTCATTAATTAAATTTAATTAAAAAAAAAACATTTAAAATAACAACTTGAATATTATTTCTTATAAAATCAAAACCCTGTATATTAATCTGCAGTTTCCTTTTTTTTATATTTTCATAACAAAAAGTGTTCAACTATATTATAATAGCTGTTCTAGTTCTACTTATTGTCCTGTCAATGCATTTAAATATTTAAAGTTTCTGGGTCAGCAAAAAATAAGCTGCATGTTGCATTTACCGCTGAGATTTTCCCAACTTAAAGACAATTTCAAAAGTAGGTAATTGTTTTTTAAGTATGCAATGCAGAATAATGTCTTTATACCATTTACAACATTTCTATTTTCGCAAATTGTTACATGCCATTTGCGTGCTTTAATGACCACCTATATTTCAAAATTTTATGGAATTTAATGGAATTATGACATTAGATAAAAGCTATTTAATTGTATCATAAAATGCCCATTTTTTTTTTCTTATTAAAAATAAAAGTTAAAATGAATAGACTGACCTCTAAGTAGAGATACTGAAGGGAAACCATATCGCCGAGAGCTTCCCAGGGAACCGATCGAATACCGTTATAGTTCAAGTCCAATTTTTGCACAGTTAATAGGTTCTCGAAAGCTCCTTTGCTCAGACTGTCCCCAAGTTGGTTGTTGCTCATATTGAGCATCAGCAGCGAGTTCATCGAGGGCCATTGCTTCACCGGCAACTCGCTGAATTGATTGTGACTCAAATCCAAATGGCTCACGGAGATGGGCAACAGAAAGAGCGAGCTCAAACTGTTATTCCTCAATATCAGTTTTCGCATGCTCGCCAAGCCCGTTAAACTACTTTTTGCCAAAGTTTTTAGTTTGTTGTCGCTCAAATCCAATTCCAGTAAAGTGGGTAACGGTCCAAATGTGCTCGGTTTCAGCGTCTCCATATCGTTTTGGCTTAGATTTAACACTCGCAACGAGAACAGCGGCTGAAAGACTGCATTGAAGATGTCGCTCAGCTTATTGTTACTCAGATCGATGGTGTGCAATTCGTAAAGTTTCGGGAACGTGTGTCGCGGTACTTTCATAATCTGGTTAAAGGATGCATTCAGTAGCCTTAATCCTGTCATATTACCCAGGGGGATCTGCAAATGGTCGTTAAGATTATTTATTGCTACTTACTGGTATTAACTATTGTTTCAATTAGCCAAAGTTTCGGTTATTAATAAGGATCTACACATTTATTAATTAGTTACCATTGAATATTTGTCAAGTTTGTTAACAATTCAAATTTATCTTAATATTTTTATCATTCATGAATTTAAAATTTTGTTAAAAAAATTGTGATAATAAAATGTTACCTGATTTAGCTCAGTAAATAAATTATGATTGACGAGCAAGACGCTGGCATAAGTGGTCTCATCGAAGGCTTTTTTGGGAATCGATTCGATGCGATTGTGGGACAAATCGAGGACGGTTATATTGGCGCAATTTTCGAAAGCGCCCACTTCGATCTTGCTGATATTATTCCGGGATAAATTGATGTGCGCCAGGAAGACGTCCTTGAAGGCCAATTTTTGCACTTCGGCGAGCTCGTTCTCGGACACGTCTATTATCTGCGTGCAGGAATCGTCGCATTAATTGTAAAATCGATACACATTGGGACTTGGGGTTGGAGCGTGCAAGAACTTACTTCGATGTAATTAAGCTGATGGAACATTTGGTAATCGATTTTCTTAATTTTATTTCGAGCCAAGTCGATAGTGCCTATTCGGGTGACGGTGCTGAAAGTGCCTCTGCCGACGTCGCTAATTTCGTTATCGCTCAAATAGAGGCGACGCAGAAATCGCATTCCGCGGAAAGAATTCGAATCCAGCTTCTTGATCTTATTGTGCGCCATGTTCAATAACTTCATCACCGAATTTCGCGCAAATGTGCCCCTTTAAACACATTAAAATGTAATTACTCCAAAGAAACAAATCCTCTTAAAAAAAGTTATGGATCAGTTGATTAGTGGTTCAAAGTGAATTATATAAATAGCAATAGTGCTGACATTAAAATCAAGTTAAACTTAATTTAAGCCTTTAGTGTTCAGTATAATAGGCGTAGATGAACCCACCTTGTAAGTTCAGTAAGTTGGTTGTGGGACACGTTACACCAACCCATCTTAATCAAGTCGGATACATGACTGGCGTCTAATTTGGCGAGATTGTTGTGGCTCAGATCGAGGACTTCAGTTTCCCTAAGTCCCTTAAACTGATTTCTCTTAAGCTCCGTCAGTTTATTGCCATGCAAATCCAGCACTCTGAGACGCCTTAATGGCTGCAGACTTTCGATACTTAATGAACTCAAATTACCATTGCTGAGGTGGAATTTCAAGAGTTTTCCAGCGAGCTCGGTGTCGGCGAACGCGTCCTTCGGGACTTCGCTTATGTGATGCCCGTCCAATTTCAGCAACTTTAAGTTTCCTAAAATCTGCCACCGATCGAGGTGGTGCGTATTACACGAATGGTAATTAGTTAGCAGGGAGCGTTTTTGGGTGGGTGGGAAAAAGAGAATGAGAGATGTAGTGAAAAGGGTGCGCTTACTTTGAATGCCGATTTCGGATATTCGAGCAGCGACGTGTTCAGCACCTGCAATTCTGTTAAAGTTTCGTTCACTCCCAGGAACGTGTGCTCCTCGATCCTCTCGATGGGTGTATCCTGAATAATCAACGATTGTAGATTTAAATTATACAACAGACTCCCGAATAGTCGCCCTGAAATTGAAAAATATATTTGGTATTTTAATATTTTTTCTATAATTTATTCCAATCTTTGAAAACATTAATAAATAATTGAAAAGTTAATTAAATCCTTATTGGTATCTTTTATTCTAAAAATAACAATTCTATTTAGATTCTTAGAGAATTGTAACTCTGAAGTAAATTAATGCATTTATTGTTTAAAATATCAATCTCTTGTAGTTTCTATATAAACCAAAAGGTTACAAATACACAATAAAACTAGTTTCTGCTTGAGACAATAAAATAATTATTATCACAACAGGTTTATTAATGTAAAGTTAAAAGTTTCTTTTTTTTTCTTATTTTTCATTATGCTATGTACGAATGTAATTTAAGGCAATCTCTAAAATTGCAATAGCACTTCAGCTCAAAATATAAATGAAACATTATTAGCCCTTTATTTAATTAATTATGTTTAAGTACCCTAAAGGCATGGTTTAAATTTTAATTAAAAGCAAATGACGTCAGTCTTGTTTAATTCACTTCTGTTGATTTTCATGCTCGAATTTCCCATTTTTTGTATCGGCTTCAATATTTTCCTAAAGGATATTTTAATTGCATTTTTTCATTATTTTAATTTAACATATGTTCAGATATGTATTTATGTAATTTTTTATGATTAAAAGGATGGGTATGAATAATTGAGATTGTAATTAAAGTATTCAATATAATTTCACTTTTTTTACAGTCTCATTGAATTACAATGCTAATAAATTATGCTGAACACATTGATATTATTTTAATAAATTTAAATTAAAATTAAATTAAAACTTTTCCATTTTGAAAGTAAATAAATAGTATCCCGAAAAGCTTTTAAAGCCCAAAAATTGAAACAAAATTATTTTTATTTTATGGCATATTTAAAAATAAATTAAGAACCATAGGGTGCATTATAAAATAATGACGCTAATAATGACTTCCGGTATAATCGCAAATGCTACCATCTTGAAAAAATGATCCTCAACTCGTCTCATGGATAAAATGTTAAACTGAAAATATTAAATGTGTAACTTACTTTGAAGTTAAAATTATTTTAAAGGACGGGTTCAATCAATCACCCTCTATAATACTCTTTCTGTCCTAAATAATAGTATTCATTTCGGTTTTTATTTTGCCCTAAATTATGGTAGTCAAATTCATATCACTTCAATAAATTTTATTGGAACTTAGTAAAATTTATGCATAATTTAAAATTTTGTTACAAATATCAATTTTTTTTATTTAAAGTGTAAAATTAACATAAAAAACGAATTTGGGTGCAGTTTTGTTAATAGCATCGAGACTCCCTTTTTTTTTATTAGTTTATGTCGAAGTAGCTGTAAAATATCTTTGCTCAGATCACAAGTTAGTTTTTTCTGCCACTATTTCGATTTATTGTTTCACCCATATATTTTTCTCTAAAGGAGTTTTTTTGATTATATGTGTTTTGCTCTATTTTAACTAATGCCAAACAGTTGAAATTTGCTATGATCATTAACTTGTACTAAAATATTAGATTTTGTTTTGTGTTTAAAGATGGAATGATAAAAACCCGTCAAAGATTTTGAAAGAAATGAATATCATAATTTGGGATAGAGGGAGTATTAAACATTTGTTTGGCGATTTCCTTGCTATAAGCAAATGAATGTCATATTACGCAAATTTAAAAAAAAATGGAATAAAGTAACATCGTATTTTATTGTGCTAAAAGATTCAGCAATAAAAAATGTTCCTGACAATTGCATAAAATATTTAAATCGGCTTTAAAACTAAGAATTTTGCAATAAAAATTAAAAGTTCGTTTTATTGCATTGGTGTACATTTTAACTCATAAATTTAATTAATATTGTTCATTGGGCAATTAGATGCACTCAAATTTATTATGATTAATAAAACAATTGATCATTTGTATATAAATTAAAATTAAAATTAAAAAAATCGTTAATGCGCTCAAATATTTTCGCTTTTCATTCCAAATATTTTGAATTTGAAAATAAATTAAGGTTACAACTGCGGTAAATTTTTGATGGACTAATTTAAAATGTTATTTCTTGTAAACCACTTCTTCTTGCAATTGATATTATTTATTTTTCTGCTGAAGTGTTAATTCAGATTTATTTCTTAAGTAGCAACTTTATAATTTTTACTTGATAGTTCTAAGGGCGCACCCCATACAATTAAAATTTCACTCACTTAATACTTACTTATATGACACTTCCGGATATCGAGTTGTACAATGGGTGTTTTATACGTTGCTAAATTATTCAAACCGATACTCATCGAAGCCAAATTGGAATTTTCGCACAGAACCGTTATCCCTTGGTCGCTTTCGCTTAAGCAAACGCAAGGATGCAGTAGTGTTTTAGAATTAGGGCATCTGTACTTAGGTCCTGGAGGAATATACTCTCCGTCGACCATCACCAACAGCGCCATTATGCACGCAATAAAATATCGCATCATTGCGGAAAATTTAATTGCACTTGTTTTTCATACTTTTCAGCGTGCGCTTAATTAAATGCCGCCCGCCATCCGACGAGGAAAACTTTTCGGAAAATGTAAAGTGATTAACACCGTATTTCTTAACTTTGGCGAGTTTTTCCGGCCACAACATCGAAAATTATCCCGCGCGCCTCGAGAAAACTCCGACAATTATTATTATTAGTCTATAATGCAAAGTAGAAAGTTTCTTGTCCGACTAACACACAGAGGGAAAAGAAAATGCCGTTCTTTCAAACTAGGTCGCTTAATGTTTTATATGCTAGAGTATTCGCACTAAATAATTAACTTTATTCGCTTAAAATAAATTAATTTTATTTATTTGGTTGCATTTTTTGGTATTCTTGAAGTATTCCCAAAAGGAATTAGTCACTTAGTGTATACTCAAGGTAAGCCACTTCTTCGCCGCAGCCGAAGAAATACTAACTTGTGACTTAAGTCTCACTCTCCATCGACCTTAAACTTTCTAACTTAAATGCCACTCTTTTTATCATTTTTATTTATTAAGCTTGTGATTTATCAGTTATTAAATTTTTAAATATATTTTCAAATATTCATTAAAAAAAATAACCATTTAAATGATTTATTTAATAAAAGTAGTTAAATGTAAATAATTTGAAATTCGAAAGAGTTAATGCTGGCGCTATCTTTGAAACTTTCGAATGATTAAATGGTTAGTCTAGTGATCTAAAGAGGGAGCGAAATGTATTTCGCCAAATGTAATATTGATTAGGATTCTAAAACGCTTTGGTTCGGAGGCATAAATCAAGCTTAATAATGAAAGTTGATATAAATTTTACTTTGGAAAATCTACGTTGTCGCATACACAATCCGCAAATCGTAAATTAAGCACTTACATGACTATTTTTCCCGTTAACCGCGCGCGTGTACTACTTTTTCAAACGTTTCAACGCTTTTTTTCCACTCTGTTTAATTATCGCTTCATTTTTTTGCGCTAAATTAGTTCGTGATAATTTTTGTTAATTATGGTTACGGATAATTAATTAATTTCCATAGTTATGCAAATATTATGCAAAAAATTTGTAAGTACTTCCTAGAATTGTATAATTTTTTGTTTCACTGTTACATCCCAGAAATTGGCCACGACAAATTTTTAACATTTGTGTTATTGCTGTAAATAACAGTAAAAATAATAAAATAATACTTTAAAATATTACTTTTTTAGATTCTAAGAAAACCTAATTAAAAAATTTTTGAAAATTATTTCTTAAATGGAAATAGTAAGTTAAGTGAAACTGCAAAAAAAGTGATATTACTCACTTAGTTAGTATTATTTCATTCATTAATTAACAACAATAAAAAATTGAAAATTATTAATATTATTAAACGCTTTAAAATTTCAGTTTAAATTTTGCAATTGATTATTTTCATTTCATTTCCTTAATAAATATTTGTTTTCAAGTTAAACTAACAAAAAATATAGTATTCTTTTGTTAGTAACTTTTAAGTTATTTATTAGAAAAAATATTAAATTTAAAGCTTTAAATTGAAATATTTTTTGCAATTGTTTATTTTCATCATCTTTTCTTTTTTGTAACTAACAAAAACAGATATTTGAACACTTTAACTATTTAAAAAGATTTAAAAAAGCTATTTAAAAGCATTAATTTAGAGTTTACAAATTTTAAATTTATTTTATTTGTTTACGATTCCTAAAACAACAACCAAAATGATTTCCATATTTCATCCCTCATTTATTTATTTCAATCAATTTGATCCCAATTTATTCATATGTAAAATATCGGCAAAAAATGAGGAAAAACGAAAGAATCCATTTACCCTTTTAAATGTAAGCCACCATCGCAGCCGACAGAATGCAAAAAACAACTATTCTCTTAACCATTATCCTGGAAAATATTGTTCGTAGACTTTATCGCCTCAAACGGCGCCCTTTTTTATCATTTAATTGTCTTAAAGTTTTTCCACGACTTTTTCTTCTTACTTAAAGCAACTCGCGCGTACACACACACACATCTTCTGTCGCGTCTTTTGCATTTGCTTTTGTGTAAGAAGCCACCCCAGCCAAAAAAACAATCAGCGCAAAAAGGGAGCGAGAGCATGACGCGCTTTTTTATCCCTTACTCGGTCCGCGCCGTCCGCCACTTTTCTTCTGTGTGTGTATTTTGACAAATGTCATTTTCCGAGAGCAGTCGAAAACATCCATAAATAAAGTAAATAAAACTATTATCATATCTCCGGCTATCTATACAGACATCTATGTATAGAATGGCACTGGAAGAAGAATAAGAAGGGGATACAATTCCTCTCTCTTTGGCTTCTCCCGAATAACCATCCAGTGTGCACTAATACTCTGGGAAAACACACGGATGGATTTTGTTGCTAGCGACTTGTATGTATTTTGTGTCTCTGAATGCTTGTGTGTGTGCGTGTGTGTGTGTGTGTGTGTGCTAGCTGAATGCGGATAGATGGGAGCCCGGGACCGTTTCGAAGTTTCCTGGCGCCGATCTTAGGCGCCACGACGCCATAGTTGATTCCACTATTTTACTCTGGCGGATCTGATAAACAACAGATACCTTAGCGCTTATACGCCCCCAAAAAACAAAGCTGCCGATTGCTATTGCTGTGCTTGGCTTTTGGAAGCCACTACTGTTACTAGACTGCCCCTACTATTTATTTCCACAGCGACAAATTGTTCTCTTAATGGCACTTTTTCCTTTTTCCTCTTTGATGATTCAGCAATCGCTTTATTGGTTTCATATCTAAAAACTAATATAGTTTTACTATTAGGAAGTAATTTGCAATTTTTATTCGCTTGGTTTTAATATTTTAAATTTTGTTTGCTTTACTTTTTTATCGATTTCATTTAATTTGTCATGGCCAAAATATTTTCCTTCGTTAAAAGTATCAAAATATGTTTCAAATTAATGAATCTTCATAATTGAAAAGTAAGTTTTTTTATATTAATTATATAAATAAATTTTGATATTCTTATGAGATTTTTATCTACTTTTGATTTTTTTCATTGAAAAAAAAATGTTTGGAAATCGTTAGGAAGGTAAGATATCAAATTCATTTGCTTAATAATTTCAATGAATAGGAGCATACTCTTTAATTGATTTATTTTCCACAGAAAATTAATTATTATTGAAACGAAATTTTAAAGTGCTAATTATTAGAACAAAAATGTCATTGTTTTTAATTAATGTAAATTTCAAGTTATATTTAAAATGTAACATATTGATTAAAACAGTTCCCAATTTTTTTTATTTTTTTTTTAAGTGGGATGTTGAATTTTTTTACTCATAGTTTCTATAAAATATGTATTTCTATATCATAATAAGAGATAAAATAATCACAGAAATGAAGTCCATAATTTTACACAGCGGAAGAATTAAATTAAAAATAAAATCTTATTTATAATAGTAATAATTAATATTTAATAATTTTAATTGAGTGATCCACAACCAATAATTTTAATTAAATTGGTTCATATCCAGAAATATTATGATTAATACTTTGAATTTGTAACTTATATAAATTACTTAAGGAAAAAATATTTTAAATCCCTGGTCTATAATCTATTGAAAATTAAAATTTAGGTATGTAATAAAGAACGCAATTAGCCTGAAAGAAAAGTTTGATTGTTTTCGGTTTATATAGCTGTTGGAAATCTGTGTTTTTGAGTGTGTATTTGTGTACCCTAAAAGTCTTTTTTGTCAGGTTATAACAATTTGTTATTTTAGTGTCGGTTGGAGAGCGGCGCGTCGCTCGTTTCGGGGGGTGGGCACGGCGCCAACCCAGTCCAACCCGGCCCCGCTTCCAACGGCGCCGAAATGCATCCCAAGATACGGAAATGGTCGCGAGTTTCCTACCGGCTTTATACCCATACTACACACTACTAGATAAATGTACAAATATCTATTTTCTTTTCGGTCGCTTTTTTTTTAATTTGTATCTTTTGGCTTCTGTTGGTTTTCTGGTTGAAGGGTGAGATTTATTCGGTGCTTTTCTGTTTGCCCTTACACTTAGCGGTTTCCTGAACATTTCTCCACACACTTTGGTTAACTGGTCCAATATTTGCGCCAATTTGTCATACACATAAAGGCAAAACTTTACTCCTCTGCTTTTCTCTAAATAAAATTATATCTGGCAAAGCACTCCAAGTTCCTGCTAAATTCACTTAAGATTTATTTATCTTGTTTTCTCTTTCGATTTTTCTTTTACAGATATTTTTTAGTATTTTTATTTATTCGTCTTTAAAATACAGGGTGGTTGATTGAATGGATTTTAAATATTTTTAACTTCTAAGCAATTTAAAAACTTACGCTGATTTATCCTTAGGATGAGTTGATGGTATTTTTTCAAGATGGTGGCATTTACGGTTTTACCGAAAGTCGTTATCTACTTCATTAAAATTGAACCCAATAGTTTTTAATTTTATTTTTAAATAAACCTTAAATATAATGTTGGTACTTATTTTTCTATCTAAATAACTTTTCGAGATAATAATGTTTAGTTGGTAAAATTGAAAATATTTTATGGCATCTTTCGAAGGTCGTAACTTTTAATGTAATAAGCCAGTATTAATAATTTTGACTCAAATTATAGGGCAATAGTGGTGAAAATTATTTTATTTGCAACATTTCCATTACAATATTTTCAAGCATTAAAAAAATGTTTAAAGTTAAACATAATTTAAAATTAGTGAGAAGTAATTTCTTCTTATAGAATGGCGTATTTTTTATTATTCCAATCGCTAGAGGATAAAAAATATGTAAAAGTTATAAGCATATTACATTATATAGTTTTCGAATAATTTATTTTTTAAATAATTTCCATGTAAAATTAAGGCCGACACCGTGTAATTTTAGGTACAGGTCTTGCTCATAACTTTCATATTATTGCTTGTTCTCTAGGATTAGCAAAATAAAAATGCATTATTCACTGAGAAAAAAGATTTGTAAAATTACTGGTCAAAATAGCCAATGATATTAACTTTAAATTTACATAGTGTTATGTAATAAAAATGTAATTTTACAAGAAATAAGTAATAAGAATCACAGATTTTCGGTAAAATCACCAAGTAAATTCACATTTAGTTTTGTAGAATTACAATTTTTCTGTAATTTACTGCACATTCACATCAAACCGGTAGAGTCACAGAAATTTTGTTAATTTCAAAGTTCATGTTATGTTAATACCATAAATATCAGTGGTTTTCTATTGTAAATTTACCCCCATTTTTCTCAGTGTTCGTGTTGAAAAAATAAAAATATTATTTAATTATGAATCCTTAATTTTAACAAATTAGTTTTAATACCATACATTATTATTCTGAGAATCTAATCACTTTAATAAATTAGATTTCAGTACTGTTGCACTATAATCTGGGCTAAAATTTATTAATATTGGTTAAATGTGTTAAAAGTTACGACCTTAGAAAAATGTTTCCATGTTGATAATAAAAAATTAATATCTCGAAAAGTTATTAAGGAATTAATTAAGGTATACAAAGACACATGTAAAAATAAATTAAAACATAGGCTGCCATTTTAAATAATGCAGCTGGTAATTAATTCCGGTATAACCGGAAATGCTACCCCGTTGAAAAAATAACCATTAACTCGTCCAATGGATAAAATGCTACACGGAAAATTTTAAATTTCTGATTTACTTTGAAGTTAAACACATTTTAACGGACGAATTTAATTAATCACCCTGTACTATTCTCCCTCTTTCCCAAATAATAGTATACATTTCTGCTTTTATTTTACCTAAATTATTGTACTCAAATTCATTTTACATTATACAATAAATTTTATTGGAAAATGTATTCATAATTTAAAATTTTCTCTCAAATTTCATATTTTTTACATTACTATTTTGCAAGTACACAATTTACATAAAATAAGTGTTTTGTTGCAGCTTCGTTTGTAGCGCCGCGGCTTAGTTTTTTCCCTACTTTATCCTGAAGTTGAAACTGTAAAATTTTATTGCGCTGGTAACAATTTTTTTTTTTTTTTTCTATCCCTATCTCTTCTCACAAATTCACCTCTATTTAGAATTATTGTATCTTACATATTTTTTGCTTAACGGATGTGATTTTATTTTATGATTTTTGCTCCTTTTTAATTATTTATGACAATCTCAAAATTTATTTTGAACATTGACCTCTGCTTAAACATTACATTTAACATAAAACCAGTTATGTTTATCTATCTTCGTTATTTATTTTAAAGATTTTTTAAGAAATATAATATTGAAACCATAATTTGAGGCGTAGGGTGATATTAATTTTTAGATACAGATATAAAGTAAATTAGATATAAAGTAAAAGCAAAAACCAAAAAGCATTCGGCACCCTAAATAGCAATACCACTAAATAAACTCGTTTATCCAGTATGTAATGTATAGAAGCACATAAACTTATCAATATAGAGAGAGGCCTTCATCAATAAAAAGCAATATAGCCCCTTTTGCTACGACGAGGCAGAAAGTTTCGATAGTCGTCGCCGTCGGTCCCTCTAATCGAATATATGGACCATAATTCATATAAACATATAGAGCGACGCGCCGATTAAAATCCTCCCAGAAATGTTTTGATTGATTAAATTGAATGCATCCTATAGCAGAAACCCTAAGTGTCTTTCCAATCTTAAGTGGGTGCGTTTATACAGGCACATTGGGGTTGCATTTTCCAATGCGCTCACCAATACACTTACGCTTACACGAGTAATGGTGTACAGTGTACGGTATGCGTATGGACGCGTTACGTTATGCGAGGAGGGAAAATCCGGGCAGCCGACAAATAACCAAAGCACCGATAACAGATATTTATGGTGGCTGGTCCAAAGCAATCAACAATATGACTAATAGGGGTTACACTTATCGGCGATTTCTATCTGCTGCTTAATAAATACAGCAAGCATGGAGATTGTACGAGTATACATTTTTATTGTCTTCTTCTGATGCTAAGAGATGCCTTGGCAAAGATGCCGCGGATGGCAAATGATTAATGAACCATATACTGTAGACTTTATACAGGGATTTTTATTATGTTCAGTTGATGTTGATGGAAATTTCTAGTTTTGTTATTGATATTTCATTAAAAGCTTTCAGTTATATTAAATAATTATATTTTTATTGTTTATACAGGGATTACTAAAAATATAGAAATATAATTATCGATTTTTAATTTTTTAATAATACAAAGTTTTTAGTTATTTTTTGGAAAAAGAATCAAATGCACCAAGTGTCTCAAATTGGTTGCCCTTTTTGGTCTTAAAAACTATAAATACTAAACCAAAGGAATAACACATTTTCCTGGTGAAATTTCCCAAAATAACAATGATGCCATCAGATTTTTTTTGTCTTCTTGTTTTAAACAAAAGCTTAACTTTTCTAAAAACTATCATACCTTTTCAATGTTTCAAGATAGAGCTTTGAAGAAAAAACATTTTTAAAACACTTTTTATTTAGAATCTAATAACGAGCCGAAACTTCTGATTGAATAGCAAACAAACCGCGGAAAAAAATGTTTTTTTTTCAGTTGAAATGACATTTAAACCTAACTTTTTTCGTTGTAATAAAACGTAAAAATTAATTCCTATAATTTTAATTTAATCTTTTGAGGATCTAAACTCAGAAAAAAATCACTTTTATGTCAACACAATCTTTGTTGCAAATAATCAAATATTTCCCAAAACTACTCTTTGGCATGATTGTTTCAAAAAAATTATGATCATTTACAAAAAATTGTTCTTTACTAAAAAATAAAAATTAACCTTTTTTTTAATTTAGAAGAGTTGGAAGCTATAAAAGAAAACAAAATTTTTATTAAAGGAAACTAAGCTGACAAAACCTTCTTTTAAGCAATTAAAAGAATAAAAACTTTAAATGCATTCTTCGCCTTGCTTGAAATCAAATCAAAATAGTCTAAAGAGTTTTAGATTTAACTTTAGAATGTCTTGGAAATATATTAAATTAATAATTAACTACCTTGAAAATTTGAGAGGATGTAACTATTTTTGGAAAATACAAAAAATGAAACTTGAGACTTTAACAAATAAATGATCAATGACGATAAGGAAATTCCAAAAATCTGCACGATCTTTTTTACTGAATGAATGAATTGAATCATTAGGTATCAATTGTCGCATAGGAGCAATCAACTTTATTTTTCTTAGAGTAAATATTGATATAAAGTCAAAAATCTACTGCATCTTTTTACTGATAATAAAAGTTTTAAATCATTACTTTTTTTTAATTTTAAATTGAGCTATCAACTTTATATTTTTTTAGAGTAAATATCAATATAAAATTCGCATACTATTTTTAAATTAAAAAAATACTTTATTTTAATTATTTCATCATTTTAATAAAAATGTTTTAAATAACCCAATAAAAAAAAACTTGAGAAATCACAAAAGAAAGTATAAAAATAAAAATATTACTAAAAATTATAGAAATAAAAAAATTATCGTAACAACCCTGTATAAAATTGATGAGGGTGAAAGAGGGTAGAATGTTAGATGATGCATAGATTTGTATATTATTGCTTAGATATCAATTGATCATTTGTATGAGCATGGGATTCCATTATAGCCATTGAGAGAACAGTAACAGAATGACTGTATATCAGTCGGCGATGGCGGCAGAAGAAGAAAGAGGGGAATCGGAGTGAAATTGCAAAAAGAGGTTCGCGGTTCAGTGGACGCCTCCGCCAAGTTTTCCGGAAGCGCGTCAGCTAGTCGGAAACGGCGCTCGTATCTCTCTTAGTTTATAATGGAAGCCAGGCAAGGCAAGGAAGGCTAGGCCCGGTTCTGCTGCTACTGCTGCTGCTTCCACAGCACACACAACAAGGGTGTTCCCTCTTGCTGGATTCCTTTTACGATCTTGTTTACCACGCGGCTAATACACTAAAAGAATTACTAGCGCAAAAATATTTCCACTATGGCTTTACTGCTATTACTCACCCGTTCTCGCAAACCGCCGCCGCCGCCGCCCAAAATGCTTCATGTACAAATAGGGAATGTGTCAATGCAATATATTATTGCTTTATTTTATTTTTATTTTCAGATTTACAGTTCTACTTGCAAACATTTTGATTAAAAAGGAATTTTCTAGGGGTTTTCGATATGAAGGCGCTGGTCAAGTAATATGTAAAATGTTTTTTTTAGAAAATTGTATAGTTATTTAAAAGATTATCATTTATTACAATTTTTTTCAACAAAATTATTATTTGTTAATTTATCGACAGATTTTTTGATGTGAAGGCACCGATTGCAAATTTGTAATCAAAAACTATTCCATTATAAGTAGTTTTAATTCAAAATTTGTTTCATTTACTGAAAGTTATCTTTAGATTATGATTTTTATCTTATTACAGTTATTTTTCTTTTGAAATTTACCGTTCTCCTCATAAGTATTTTGAATAGAAAGGAATTTTCTATGGGTTTCGGATATGAAGGCGCTGGTCAAGTAATATGTAAAATATTTTTTTTTTTGAAATTTGAAAATTTTCTTGTTATTTAAAAGAAAACAAGTCAGTTTTTTTTTTAAACAAAATTAGTATTTGTTAATTTTCCGACGGATTTTCAGATGTGAAGCCACCGGTTAAAATTTTTTTATAAAAAAAAATATTCCCCAATTAAAAATGGTAATTCAAAATTTGTTTCTACTAAAAGTTGTCTTAAGATTATGATTTTTATCTTATTACATTTATTTTGAGATTTACTGTTCTCCTTGAAAATATTTTGATTAAAAAGAATTTTGTATGGATTTCCGATATGAAGGCGCTGAAGGGCAACTAATATGTTTTTTTTTTTTTTTTTTTAGAAAATTTTATTGTTATTTAAAAAATTATTATTTATTACAAGTTTGTTTTTTTCAACAAGAATATTATCGGTTAATTTACCGACAGATTTTCCGATGTGAAGACACCGGTTGCAAATTTTTAATAAAAAATTATTCCACAGTAAGAAAATTTTTATTCAAAATTTGTTTTATTTATTAAAAGTTATCTTTAGATTATGATTTTTATCTTTTTACATTTATTTTTCTTTTGAAATTTTCCGTTCTCCTTATAAATATTTTGATTAGAAAGATTCTATGGGTTTCCAATACGAAGGTGCTGGTCAAGTAATATGTAAAAAAAAAATTGTAAATTTTATTGTTAAATTAAAAAAATAATCCTTTATTGCAATAATTTTTTAACAAAATTTTATTATTTGTTAATTTACTGACTTTCCGATGTGAAGCGGCGATTACCAAATTTTCAATAAAAAAGTTTTCCATAATTAAAAATTTTAATTCAAAATTTGTTTCTTTTTGAAACATTTCCTATTTAACAAATAAATACATCTGTTTTCTAAACAATTGCAATCACCCTGTAGGAAGCTGTAAAAGTATAAAGGGTTGAAAATAAAATTATAATCCGTGGGGTACAATTGATAATGGATGATGGACTAACGATGTGTCGCTTTAACGAGTCCATAATTATAATGAGTGAAGTTGGTAATGCAATAAACCGACCCCGGCAATATCGTTAAGTAGTATCCACTGAGCCGACGAGCTGCCATCGAGGCAACCCCTAAATATTCCACTCTTGGTTTTATCATGCATACATCTCGCTTGTTCCTTCCACGCAGCATGCTGCGGGATCCATGTAAAAGTTGGCCAAGTCTTTTGCCATCTTTATAAGAGTCATATACCAATGTTTCAAAGCAGGGGTGGCGGGCGAGGAGATGCGAAGGACTATTACTGTTGGCTTGGCGGACCAAGTTGTGCGTTCGTTTTTACGTTCGCGATTTTGCTATTGTAAATTTATGTAGTGTAATTTATACGACGGCTAGAAGAGGGAAAACACAATGATGAATGGTCCTCGATGTCAGTATGTACTATATTCTTAAGATATCTTCCACTCAATGTTCAAACTTTTCCCCGGGCTCGGCATAAACAATATTAATTAGATAGATTATTCTGTTTTTGTTCTTTCTTCTTACGTCTCTTTTTAAGTGGTTTTGTTTTTTCTTTTGATTTTTGTTCTTCTTTTAATTTTGTCGTTATATAAAGCTTGTTTTTTTTTCATTAATTACGATTTTTAATTAATTGTGTATACAGGGTGTTTCACGAGAGCGGGAGGGCATCGATATATGGAGAACTATAAAAGCGAACTTAATTTTTTATTTTTCATTCTTAATTTAAGCAAATGCTCTATTCTCGGAAAATATTTTCGTCTTCATGTTAATTCCGGTAATACCGGAAGTCGCTACTCACTTCATTTTTTTAAATGGAACACCCCAATTTTTAATTCATATTTTGATTCCTTAATAAAAATAAAGATGATTTTGTAAA
>JASKGO010006068.1:0-48459 GCA_030556065.1 Holobus sp. GC000080
CTTTTAACATTCAAGTGGTTTTTGGAGATATTTTTGCGAAACCAACAGTTCAAAAAATTCTAAACAGTCTCTTTGAAATTAATGGTTTTTCCGTAACTGCAAATAAATCATTCCCTTTTCAACTTCGATGATTATTGTTATAGTTATGATCAACAGCAGCAAGAACAGTAACTTTCAAATATGGGAGATTATTAGTATTGGATTAGCTGAAAATGTTCCTGAACAATTCAACTTTTAACATTCAAGTGGTTTTTGGAGATATTTTTGCGAAACCTACAGATCAAAAAATTCTCAGTAGACTCTTTGAACTCAACGGTTTTTCCGTGACTGCAAATAAATAATATCCTTTTCAACTTGAATGATTATTATTGCACTTCCTATATACAAGTATATTGATCTCTTTTAGAGAGCCAGACTCTAAATATAAACCATCATAAGCACTATAAATCCTCAATAGCGATCAGGCGAGAGTGTTTCAGCCGCACAGTTTTAAATACGCACATCCGCATTTAGAGGCAAAATGCGACCGAACCCTTTCGCATGTATAATAATAATAACAACAACCGAAAGCTAATCCCTTAAGTACACATCTCGGGCTCGGAGCGAACGACAGATGCATCCAGCGAAATTCCTATAACCCCACATAACATCATCATATTTTGATAGGTCGCAGCTACAATAATATAATAACTGCGTTAGTAATATGTAGGAGGGATGAGAACGAAGTCGAATTCGTTTTTCACAATAAATATATATAGTACTGTATGTCCTATAAGGATAAGCTACTTATATATTTTCAGGTATTTCAAGTGGGGCTCCTTTGTGCGACTGCCAACAATAACATTAAGTGCCGATTTCTATGACGCTCCCGCTTCACAACTCTACGTACTCGTCGTCCTCTCTTTATGTAAACGTGTACGAATGTAGACAATGAATTTTCCTATTTGTTTATGGAACCGTTGAATATGGCATAATGTATATGAGGGAAATAATGGGAAATCGATGGCTCCCCAGAGTTATGAATGTGAATTAGAAGGGAAGTAAATACTAGAGATTAGAGTTGCACCTGTGCTTATAATTATATGTCGGGGGTTGCGACGCTATAAGGATTTCGCTACTTTATTGCATGCCACCCCTCTAGATTAAGCTGTTTTATAAGAAAACATTACGCCTTTTTTACTATTCGCTTGAGTGCTTGATAAGCTTGACGCAAAGTAAAAAAAAATATCTTTTAGTAAATTATTTTTATTTATCTTGAAGAAATTTGAAGTAATGGTCATAGTTTTAATATTTTGGGAAATGGGTATTTAACTGCAGAACTGTTTTTATTTTTACTATGAAAGCACTAAAATTCCAAATGGAACATTTTTGCGATTACTTTAATGCGTTTCGTGCTTAATTTTTCAAATTTAACTTCATGTTATCATTCAATTCAATTTTATTTTATTATTTTAGTTATATCTTTATATAAATGAGTAAATTTTTATAAAAATTGGTTGGAAAATAATAAAATGAAATAGGGAAACCCCTTTCTAAAGTATATAAAATGTCAGTTTTTTTTATTAAATATCTAATTTAAATGAACATTTTACTTAATTTGTTTGAATACTAATGAGTGAGGCTTGGCAAGTTAATTATTTTAATAAATGATAATTCGCAAACTCCTTGATAACTTGAGCTGTTCTAACTTATACATATATGACGAGAAAACAAACGAATTATAATTAGTTGGAGACGCAAATAAATAATTAATTAGCGAAGAACGATAAGTTTGGCAAAGTATGGAGTGTACATATAAGTTATACGTATAGCAGTGGGGAGCCGTCTGGAAACTTGGACTCGAGATCTATGTGACTAAACTAAAGTACAAAGATATAAATGGTGGCAGTCACCCCCATCATTATCAATAGCGCCACTATCTGCATGTGTATGGCAAACACAAGACGGAGCCGGCGAGAATGCGAGAGAGAGGCTGAAAGAGAGGACGTCGGTTCGAGTGCTCGGTGCATGATATTCGCCATCACGAACAAGCTACTTCTGGTTTAATTAAATCCCAGCCTCACTCCTTCAATGATTAATTAGGCGTGCACGGGACCAACTTATGAAATTAAAATTACATCTCGGCTGCGACGGCGGTTTGCGCAATATTGCTGTGTGTGTGTGTGTATGTGTGTGCATAAGTAGAACAAACATAAAATTCGTCCGCACGTACAAACAAAGTGTAAAGAGGGCTTCCGAAACAGAACAAGAACAAGAGGAGCACTGAGCACAGAGCGCCAGAAGAGGTACCATCTCTCATGCACACACAATGATCCATCTGCTTTGTGTTTATGTAATGCTCGTGTATTTTATGTAGCCACCAACAACCGTGGAAGAGATGGGCCAGTGCCGCGACGAGCTACCCAGTTTAACTTATCGCTCATAAAGAGGGATGTTTGTGTGCGCAGACCCTCTAAACCTTTTAAATTTATAATAAGCGTTTTGTTGGGAAAAGTTTGCTTAATAGAAATAGTTTTTTATATGCCTTTTCTAACAAGTAGATTAAGGCAAGAAGCACCTTTGGGATTTTTTACAGCATAATCAAATTTTTTTTCCGGCTTGCTTTTGTTATTGCTGCCTCCTGCGATTGTAAAACAACGTGTCTCGGCATTCATTATATTATAATATGAACTTTTTATTCATTTTTTTTTAATGGCAATTCCCTTTGATATACAAATTTTTGTTTGTTTTAATTTATTAGTATAATATGCAGTGCAGTTTTTTGTGTAACAGACAGGGAACTGTGATTAAACATGGAAATCAAATAAATGTTCCACAAAATTGTTTTTTGTGGTTTTTGTGTCTATTTTGTTTTCGTTTTTTGGTAAAAATATTTCTGTTATACTCCCTGTTACCTAAATTTTGTACAAATTTCTTTAAAAATGGTTGATTAACGAAGAAAACGATAAGTTAGGATTTGTATTTTTAAATTTGACAAAACTGGATCAATTTCTTAGAAAACCCCACTTTATATTTTTATGATTGTACTAACCAAAAAAGAATTAAACTTCCCCTGTAATGTTACCCAACTTTACACCTTTAGCAAATAATATACTACAAAAACTAAAAAGAAAATAATTTTCGGGCTCATCCAATGCAATAAACCATACAAAGCGCCCTATTTAGTAAAAATTAGCCACAGCAGACAACAAACAAGGAGGCAACATTGAAGGGAATTTCGGACTACTGCGGCATCAATTGTAAACGCATTTTTCGCGAGCGTCATCGCACATGAATGAATGCACCCATTGCTGGCTGCTGCAATTCGCATCGCCGTTGACGAGCATTGTGTAGGCGTCCGGATTAAGCTGCCGGGCCAATTCTGAATACGTCATTTGATTCCTTCATTATTTCCAGTCAAGGCCCATTAGCATTCGTACAATTGCGGCCTTTATTGAAAGGCACCAGGTGCCTATACTATCGACCGATCGGCACCTTTGTAACAATACCATCTCGAATGACGCGGTGCATAAATTGTGAAATGGTGAAAACATGTAGCACCCACCGTAACAACCCATAACAACAGCATAGCAGCATAGAACCGCGTAGAAAGGGATCTGGCAAATATTATCGGGGGCGGCGGCATAGTGACCCGATACGGAAGACCTGAATGTATATATGATCTAGTACCGGAAATTAAACAGTGACGGACCATAATTAAAGTAGGCCCTATAGGTAAACGCATACACTAGAGGTGTACATGTACAATGTATATACCGGATGGTCAAACTGTAATGAACCAAGAGGGATATTATATACATTCACCCTCACTTGCTTGATTAATGGGCCGACCGACAAGCTTTACATCGACCTGCACATATATCATCGTGCCAGTCAATATGGAATTAAACTGTTTCAATTTAACATTGTTGGGACCGCCACTAGTTTCCATATACAGTCCACCCCCGAGCGTCCCCCACTTGTTTTGGGATCTCCGGACGACGCCGCGGAGCACATATGGTCACTCTAGCCGAGATTAATGTCCTCTTTGAAGAGCCAGCGCATAAATAATAGTGGTAATTAAATGCATTTCCTCCGCGCGTATACATACACCAAGTAGATCGATTAATTAATATGGTACCCTACTATACCTGCATGATATCGTGATCGTTAAGTTTTTCTCTAATTACGCGCGCGATCGATTATGGACCACCCAAACGAGCGGACGCGAATATGCAAAATACCTGCGTACACACACATATTGTAAGTAATAAGAGATCGTAATAATAATATTGTGTTACATGGAAATAAATAAACGATTTTTACGAGTCTGGTTTTTATATGCGTGCATCGTAAACTCTTCAAATTCGGATCAGTGCGCGATAGAAGCCGTCCGCGAGAGGAGATTTCTATAGATACCAGGCGAACACTTTAAATTCTTCACCGATGCACAACATAAAGGAATATCTTAAATGGTAATGGAAATTAATAGCCGTCAATGTTGAGATAAATGTATTTTGTTTTTACGTTACGATTTGTGTTCCAGGAGAGATGCTCGGAGGTTTTCGAGAACACATACTATGTTAGCGGTAACTGTAAGGTAAGAGAGTATAATGGAAAAATGTTTAGTTGGAAAACCTCTGTGGATTTACAGGGAATTACTATTATAAATGTTAATGTTATTACTTGTTTTGTTATTCTTATATGAGATGTTGAAATTTTTATCTCAATATAAATTTTGTAGTTATACAGCGAGTTGTGGAATGAACATTATGTTTAATTAAATTTTCTTATCAAAACTTTATAAAACATCTTATTCTAAATTATTTAGATTTTAGAAAAATATAAAAATGTAGCAAAAATAATGAAAAACATAACTTAAAAAATAAAAAGTGAAATGTGTTAAAAGTATTGTATGGATTTATTGGCAAAACAGCTTAGTGGCAATATTGGCTGAAATTCCATCATTTCGCCATAAAACGAGTACTGTGCGCATGTAATTCAATACAGGCACTTTATTATCAGTAGTAAGTCCAACATAATAAACGCGAAATGTTTTACGGCAACTTTAAACTGTTTTGTTGCTGATTGTTCTCAAGATGTACATTCCTATTATTGTAAAATGCACAAACATAAGCAATACCAAACTCCAAATTAGAAATTACATATGGAAACTTTGAAAATTTTGTAAGCTTCATTCGAAGAGGAAAATCAAAAAAGGAGATCAATTCAAAAGCTATATAGTCTAGACTCGATTTATTTAGTTATATCTTCACTATAGATTTGCAATATAACAGGAAAATTATGCATGCATAAATGTGCATCCCTTTTTATGAGCATTGCGCGCTAAACAAACATCGGATATGTGGAAATTCAATCGAGCGGTGTTTATTTTGCACAGTTTTATGTTTGAATTATTGCAATATACGTATAGGTGTTAATATTTTTTTCTCGCAATTACCGCCGACACCGCCGCCGCCGCCGCTCGCATCGAATCAATACGCATTTTAATTGGGTAAATTTCAGCGGCATATGAATATTCATCGGACTTACGCGGCAATCTGATTAAATTATTATTTTTCGTGGAAAAATATACAGAACGCACCTGCCTTTGCGCGATTAGGTAAACAATATGGCGACGCGGACGCCACAAACCACAATAATTCATCACACAACGGCAAAACTTTTGCATATTAAATTTTCTATTCATTAATTTTCAAGCGTGCGCGCAATTTATTAAAAGGGGTTAGAATAATTGTTTTTTCAGCCCTCTATTTACGCGCGGCGGCGACGAAGAAAAATGATACGGAGCTTCGGAATTATCGAGGAGGAAAATTGTTCGCTGATATAAAATTTGCACGAGTGAGTTTCCTTCACGTTCTTCGACTGCTCCACGACGTCGACGACGATGGCGGCGTTGGAAAAAAAGACACGTGCCGTGTGCACAGTGGAACAATGAACTCTTTATGCACGTTTTATCCGACGAGCGTATAAATAACGTCCGTTATATTATCTATTGTGGCCGAAACAATGGCGATGATTTGTTAGCAACCGAATATTGATAAGAACGTGTTGGCCACTTGATGTTTCGAGGGGCAAAAAAGCGCACATAAATCTTTACCGGTGCTGTGACCCTGGCGGCGATAAATCCCGCACCTTCGCTTTACGTATTACCTATCCATCCAATGATGGGAACTCTCTTCTAGTCTCCTATACACCGAGAAATCGATTTAGAACAAGTGCAATAAAATACCATCAAAACAGTCAATGTTTCAATATGCTAGAGCAATTAAATAAATAAATTTATAAAAAAAAAAAATGATGAAAAATTAAGCGCACTGTATAAAAATATTTCACGCGCAAATAACTCGAGCAATAAAAATACTTTCGCAGTATGCTGCAACTTGGATAATTAAATCCGAGTAGTCGCTATAATAAAATTCAAATGGCAATTAAAAAGCATTAATGAGTTGGTACCTTTGATGGGAAAACGACGCCGCAAAATTTACAAAGTATAAACCAACATTTTACTGGAATTTTTAAAGTGCACAATAACTGTTACAGTGCTACATTGTTGCGCTGATGGTTGTTACCAACATTCCGAGATGAATCACTAAGTTTTTCCAATTTTTTTTTTGTTCAGATCGGTATTATGTAAATGTGCGGTTTTATGAAGTAAAATGCCTAGGTGAAAAAAAGCAAAGACATCATGAGTTACTATAAATGAACAACTGGCGTCAAATGGAAATTTAGTTGGAACCGCAATTGTGCAGATTGATTTATGCATATCGATCTCTGTAGTATAAATACCCGTACGTAAATAATGCCACAGTAATTACAGTCATCCAATGTGCATTAGTCCTGATCCTGCGAATGACGCCTACAACCTGCCACTGTCACCTGATGCAACCCCGTGACACTAAATTTCCCTGCGAGAGTAGCAGATGAAACGGCGGCCGGGTTGTTTGTGTATATCTTAATTAAAAATTACATGTCATTGTCTAAAACTGATTTCAGATTTTCATTAAATTAGCATGTTTAAATTAAAATGGTACCATTACTTTTTTAATATTCACAAATTTACAAATTATGTAATAAAAGTAGTTTGGCAAAGAATTATTTAACTGATTAATACTCGTAGTAAGGGTTAATCATTAGCGTTTTCACTTAAAAACCACTCAATTTAAAAGAAAGTAAATTCGATTAAACGATTTGAAGTGCACTTCTTAACTTTCCTTTGTTATAAAGCCAGTCTTGGCAGCTTAACAGAAAAAACATCCGTTTAACACTTTTTAAATTAAATTAAGTGAGTCAAGTCGCATTAAGAAAACAAGCCTTTCAAAAATTGTGTCGATTAAAATGCAACAAATTAGCCGCATTATATCAACGCTACCAGCGCAAATTTGCCAATTGATTGCCAGTCTTTATAAACAAGCAAGAAACACGCATTAGCGGCGAAAATTTCCAATTAAAATATTAATTTAAACTTTGGCATCCTCGTAAATACCTGGAAATTGTGTGGGCCTTCCGCAAAACATAATTGTAAATATGGAAGGAAAGAAGGAGTATAGTATGCAGCGGGAAGGAAACTTGGCAAACAATTTAATTGAAAACGAATGAGCTCGTTGTGAAATTTCAATTTATGGAACTCATAAATCTGCGAAACACTTCTTTGCCAGAGAGCCGGAGGAAAGTCAAAGAAGTATTACAACTTCTCGCGGCAATTAGTTAAATGAAATTTGCTTTCGAAAACAAAACAAGTCGTAAATTTTTCCCTCTTCGATTCTCCCTCTTCTGCCACCGCTACAAGTCATTCAAGTGCGGAGGAACCCAGGTGCCTGAGACCTAAGTCCAGTTAGGCTCCCCGGATTATACTCCATACATATTTTGAATAATCCCCGGCAAAATTTGCTGCCTCCTCCCACGGGATATCTCCTCCTCTCTACTCACCACTACGTCACAAACGCACAACAATGCAGTCCTTGCTACACATACAAAGGCTAATTCAATCTAATTTAAAGCCGATTGCATTTGACGAGTAACTACTATATAGTCAGACAAGAGATTCATCTTTGCTTTTGTTATTGTTTTCGTAACAAACAATGGCAGTTTTTTAAATATTACATTTCTTTAGCTAATTATGTTGAAGTGTCTTCGAACTGTAAAAACTAAATGTGGAAAACTTATAAAAGAATCGACGGGCGAACAATTTTAAGTGAAATAAACGACTTGAGTCGATTATTAATAGTCTTATAGTTGGTTATCTAAAGTTAGCAGTTTCCCCATTGATATTTTGTGCTGCAAACGACAATTTCTCATTTCCCTTTTGCTTACTACTAATAAACCCCAGCAACTATAACAAACAATACGATTCGAGGCTTGATTTATTGCCCTTTCTACCTTGCGGAACAACAGCTATAATAATAATTGCATGCTTCGTTTATGTGTAATATTCGTTAGAGATTATTACAACTAACGATTCTCATTTTGATTGCATTTCTATTGATCGCTTTGAATTTTCATTTATGCCTTCAGTTTTTCAAGTCGAAAGTCAAAGAGAAAAATCTATGTATATTTCAGGTTTAAGCAAAATTTTATATTGAAAAATATTTTGGAATATTTATCATGTTTCTAGAATTATTCAGCAATTGTTTTTATTTTTCACTTTAAATGGAATATAGAAGTTTGACTTCTTATTTTAAACTCTTATAAAATGAAAGAGAAAATTAAAGAAAAAAGTTTTTAGACTTAATTTCTTTTTCTTTTTTCTGTGCGACCAGAAACAAATAAAAGTTGAAAACCTATTCATGAAATTAAACTTTTGTTTAACTTTTAATGTAGAAAAATGATTACTACATTTTATATCGAAGCAACTGGATTTGCTTGAAAAACTCGCCACAGTAAATAATAAAACTGTACAACAAATTAATATTTACTTGAAATAATAGCCGCCACAATTATAATCACCATAAAAATTGTTCCAACCACTGGTAACCACCAATTACACCAATAAACATTATATTAATGTCCACTAATTTAAAGCGCAATAAACTTGATGGTAATTTAAAAATTGAAATGCCGTTGCCTCCAGTCTATAACAAACACAAAAGACACCTAATGTATCATTTTAACTACATTATTCAAACGCATTCAAAGAAACCTCATGCGGTTTTATTGTGCAAGTAAACATTTCATAGAAAACATTCGCACAGAAACGTATATACACGTAGAAAATAACAAATTTGTTATGTGAACCGACAGTTCCTTCAGACACATTTCTTGCAAACCTTTATTGTAATCGATTGATCGATAGTTGACAAATCTCGTGTAATTTGTCAAATATAAGCTAGTGGTGTCACGTTGCGTGAGGCAACGACAATGGCCGAAAATATATATCTTTAAACATATATTCCCGGGGGAATCAATGAAAAATATGCTCGGATCCTGCATGGTTGCATGTGTTTCGCTTTCACTATACATATAACACGTATAACAAATCGGCGGCTCCTGCTTAAACACTGATAACGGTCCCCTCTAGCGAGTGTTTTGATTGCCACCCCCGATACACTAACCGAAAACTTATAGAGCAAATATGTTTGCTACTTTTAAGCGAACACCCATACAACTAATTACTTTAACACCCCAAACGTGCTTAATTGCACTTTCAAAACACTTACCTACGGATATATAAATACTTTTTTATTACTTTGAATTAAATTTTATAAATTATGACGAACGTATGTATATACTTTTTATTTCCTAAAAATACAGTAAGAAAACAGATTTAGGTTTGTCGCTCTAAGATTATTATTTTCTGTATGAAATTTAAATTTTGAAGCTACAATTAATTTCAGCAGTAACTTTGCAAAGATAAAACAAAATTTAATAAAACTTGGCGCGGTTTTTTATACTAAAAATGGCCCCGAAATCCCCAAAAAGTTTTAAAAATGATTAGCTCTTTTAAAAATTAAAAGTTATAATTTCTAGTTTAACTCGATATGATTCAAAATTAAAATGTATGTCAATTATACGGAAATAATGTCTCTTGCATAAAATTAAAGCCATTTTATAAAAATCGGATGGTAATAAATAAAAAAATGTGGTAAAAACAGGTTTCCAATTCATTCGATTTTATAAAAGACGTTAAATAAGCAATACAAAACAGTAATCGGTATAATAAGTGCCCTTATAGTGAGAGGGTAGAGCGGCAAACAGAATTTTCAGTGGAGAAACCGTCGCCAGAATGAAGACTTTAGAGGCGAACTGAAAGAAGATCGACAATCGGATCTTCTCCATTGAAACGTCAATAAATAATGGAAATCCGCTCTTTTTACTCGTCACGGGGTGACTTTTGATGTGACACATGTATAATGCGCTCGCAACAGCAGCTCTCTTTGAAACACACGAAGCAGATCTCTGGCAAGGGTTGGATTTACACTAATACATATTTGATTTCCGGGGGTGACGCGCGTTTGACGTTTAGGCCGCATTTTCATACGGCTTCTCTTCCTATTCACTATTGCAGTATACCCACTACATCCGAAACACACGTTGGATGGATTATTGGTGTGCGTGTGTATGAATATGTATATGCGTGTGCGTGTGTGTGTGTATGAATGTAGCTGTGTGTGGGAACCGGGAGGCACCGTTGAGGGAACCGCAATGGCGAAACATCAACCCCTAACGCGTGCTGGTTCAAGTATCCGATCACTTACAGGACTCTCTTTCTCCTGCTTACGTTCACCATAGCAGGGCATAGGGCCCCGTTATAATGCACATGTAGATCGAGGAAAACGCACGTGCGATAAATGCTACGAGGGATGAAAGTGAAGTATTTTTTTCGAAACAAATTGATTGATCGGTTCGGCATGCTAATAGAAATCGCTCCTTTATTATTATTATTATTATTATTATTATTATTGCTGTAAAATTTGTATAATGCATGCGCGTGTGTGAGTGTTTATGTATTAAGGGATGGTTTCTCCATGGGCCATGGGAGAAATCTATTAGAGGCGGCAGACGCATTATTCATCCGACACTTTCAACTTTTCGCAATGCTAACGCGGCCGTTGCGCCCGCCTTAATTAGAATTTATTTTGCCTTGCATATTTATCCCGACGGAGCCTTTTGGGGCGCTGCTTAAAAAAGCCGATGCGGTTAACGTTGATTAAACATGGGCTTCGTCATAATTTCATATCGGTTTTTGTTAAAAGTTTAATTTCATACATATATACACTATCTATGCAGATATAGGGAGTGTTTTATTCGTAATCGAATGATAGTAATTTAAAATTTATAGATTAAGTTTTGCAAAATATTTACAGGCGTATTAATTAAATTTATGATTAAAATATGTTTCGCAATGTACGTTTATAAAGTTCGAGTTTATGTTTAACTGTAGTCCTGTCTATGCGTCCGGGCAATATAAATTCATGACAACAATGAACATTTTGGTGTTAAATTGGCTGTCAAGTGAATTATTAAGTTCGGGTGAAATTTATTTTAATTAACAAATGTTTTTATTTCATTTTTTTACAGTTTTTACAAAAAGGGTCACTTAAACAGTAGTTTTCAAATGTGTTGCTATGAATTTAAGAATAAGGCACTTTCCAATAAATTATTAGAGCAAAAACAAATCATAAATTGAATTCTGCAGTTGTAGAATGGATAATAAATTTTCGAAGAAAAAGGAAAAACTCCTTTGAAAATCTAAAAATGTCACTTTTTATTACGTTGGAAAATTTCTGACTCTCCCGTAAAAACTTAAAAAAAAAAAAAAAGCAAGAAGTATTACCTATCTGTATATTGAAGCTAAATGCGCATCGTGTTCACTTCAAAAATTTGCAACAAGAAGTAAAAATGGTTAGTTACTTTCACTTAGTGGTCATTAAAGTGTTTAATTTGTTAAACTGCAAGATTTATTTGCATTTAAGTTGATTACCAACCTAACAGTTTACAGCTTTTGTGTTTCGAGCAATAATGACGACTATTAACTAATTTAACAGCTGCGCAACTTTTAAAGTAAATCTTAATGAACAAAAAACTTTTTACTGGTACTTTTTATTTCAACAATTAAAAAAATCTTTAAAAAACAAATAAGTGACCATAACTTTTTAATCTTATGATCAATTAAAAACCAAGTTATAAATAAATTTACTAGAAAAAAATATCTCATAAAAATTATTAATAAAAATTAATATTTTTTACCATTTATTTAAAACCGATTGTTACCATAGACTATAGAAACACCCAGTATATTGAAATAAGAAGTAATTTGCTGCACATCTGTACGAATAAAACAAAATGCAGAAAAAGCGCATATGTAAAACACACGAGCAGCAAAGATATGATACGCTTTAATCAAGCCTAATTAATCAAACAGATATAGTGGTGAGGCAAATGAATACTGCTTTAATAACAAACGTGTGGCACGAACTTGGAGCTAAATCGATTAAGAACGCTTGTCATTTACATGGAGTGTGTGCAAGAGTGAAGATAGGAGGCACGCATAAATCGCACGCATTCTGTGAAATTCATCGTGTGTGAAGCACTTCTCACCGCAAACTCATTTGCATGCACGCGTATGATTAGAAGAGAGAGTGCGCGATTTGCTGCGCCAATAAAATACGCGTCCCGATGGCTCCAAACCAAAAACAACCAACAAAAAAAAACGGTTATTAATTTTAAGGGCGCTTGTATGTGCCTAAAATTCCAAGCCCTTTTGTACCACGTTGATTGTACTACATGTACGTGGGCATAAGAGCAATAATTGAAATTCGCTAGGTATGGTTTTGGGTGGAGAACTGGTCAGGTATAACAATGTACAGTGGAAATTGTTTTTCGCAGGTGGTGTGTTTAGACAACGGTTAATAAATTCGGTTTTACATGATTGCTATTGGCTTTGGCTAATTATACGGCGGCAGAGATGCATAGAGATGTACTATGTACAGTACCGTTTCTCCCTGTTAATCGCACCCTGGGGAAATTTGTTGATTGCCAACATGGCAGCCGACAATGCAGTTAAAGTCAATATGCCATCCATAATAATTACAGTCGGCATTGGAAAAAAATTGCGATCGATTCAAAGTGTCGCAGCGTTATGTCGTTATGTCCTATGTATATACTACATACAAATTGCGAAGTCAATTCAAACTTTTATTCTGCGTGGATTTCCACAGTCGGCGGTTTCTTTTCTGTTTTTGGCAGATCAACATTTTCTATTTTACATTATTGAGCACATTTCTTCACATTACAAGTCGTAAAAGTGGTGCTTAATTGTTTAAAACTCTCTTTTTAACTTAAAATTGTTTAATAGACAATCAAAAAAGACAGCAGGTTATTTGCTAAATATTTTAAACTTTATAAAAAATATGGTTTTCTATGTTATTTTAATTCGCTAATTATAAATTAACGAAAAATTACAGTCCATGACGGTTACAAATTACTTTCAAAGGAAAAATAGTTTAAAAAAACCTAAGTTGTGTCTAAATATCAATAAACCGGTAGAAAAACCAGATTTTTGAAAGCTTCCGTTCTCCCTCTCTAACTTGAGAAAGCAAAATTCTTTCTTTACTTTTTCCCACCGTTGCCGACTTTTTAAACATTGAGAGAAATTCAGAAATCAGTGACTTTTTAAAAGTGAAAAAATGTCGAAAAGTCATCGGAAAATCATTCGCAAAACATAACTTTCCATTGATTTGACGAAAATTGATTTTCATAGATAATTTTATTGTAGAATTGTAAAGTTGTAATTAAATAAAAAGGATTACAACAATCCTAAACTAATAAAACCTAAACTAATAAAAAAACTCATTTAAATAGACAGAGAAACAATAAAAATAAACAATTTACAAAAAAAAAACTATCATAACATAGTATAGCTATACTATTGCTTTTTACCATCATTGGTAAATATAGTTTAAATGTTCAAAATTAAATTAAAAGAAATGATCAATTGATCTTCATTTTACAGAAACAAATTATCCAAAACAAATTTTGATACAAACCACTTACGGTCAATTTAAATGGAAGCATAACTCACAATTTAATTCAATTTGAATACTAATTTAAAACAGAAAGATAAACAAAACGAAGCGACCGAAAAGGAAAAAGAAGCCGTCGCTCTAAAGAAAAAGATCTTAACTGTGTCGTCTCAAATCAAATGCAAACTTATGGAATAATAACGTCAGAAAATCGATCGCATACGTTTCGACGAAACAAGAATAAGACGGAAGAAGACACAGAAAAGCAGAAAAGCAAAGTGTGTAAACGCAAAGGGAACGTTTGCTCAAAACCAGAAAAATTATACGCACACGTCTTTATCGTGAAATTCACGGGCGAATAATTTCCGCGATTCTCTTTGAGAGCAGCCACTCGAGCGATTCCACTCTAACAATGTATCTGTCAAGTCGTTTCGCGAGAGGCAAATGGACTCTTCCCCAAAGCGGAAAACTTAACGTTATGTTTCACTCAGCAAGCGGCGCGCAATATACGCGGAGCCGCAAAGGAAGAATTTTAAACATTCAGCAGGAAGTGCGGCAGCAGGAGCAGCAAGCAGGCAGTAGGAGAGAGCAGCGAGCGGGTGGAAAGCGCGCACTAAATAGTAAATCGCCTCGCGTCCAATTTTAGCACACCCGTTCATAAATATTGAATGCATGTATATGGAGCGTGGAGAATTATTTATAGAAATGCGTGGCCATAATTTCCACAGCGCCGGTGAACGTGAAGAAGCAAGCAGAAGAAGAAGAAGAAGAAGAAGTCGTTGGCTCTTAATCATTTGTAATTGCGTTTCTTGGACCGATGTAAATGCCTATTAATTGGATAATACGAAGCGCTTCCGGTTTTCCCGCATTTCGTCGTATTGGTAAAGGATGCCGCCCATGTATGCGGACCGGAGAGGAGCCGAACGAAATTTGTGCATTAATTAAAAGAAAATATCGGCGGCGACGAGTTCATTAGTTTAGTGTATACGTAAACCGAAACCTATCTAATTGGAAATAGTACAAACTGACGCACAATCCATCACTCTTTCGTTTCATTATTATGCGCGGTTCGTGGAGATAATTCTATAATTGGCTTGTACAGATGCTGTAATGATACATAATATTTATAAATCTTAAATTAATTTATTTTGTAAATGGTTAAAAGAAATCCACGAAGAAAAAATAAATAACAAATAACTATACCTGATTAATTAAAAAACTAATTAATTGACTGCTTTGAATGAACAAAATTTAAACACCAAAGAAAAGAATCGGAAATTAATATTAATAAAATAAAGAGCAAATAATTATCTAAAATATACTGAAATTTTACTTAAATTGGAATACTTTCATTTTAAGGGGGTTGCAACCCCAAAAATTATTTTTGTTTTAAATTGTGCAAAATTTTGCCCATATGTAGATTAATTGATTATAAACAAAATATCTTTATAACATTTTCTCATAACATAACATTATAACATAAAAAAAAAAGAATTTACTCATAAAAAAAATCTGGTCTCAAGTTAATAAAACGTGATTGAAAACATTGCTTCGTTTCCTGTTTCAATTTCAATCTGTGTTCACCACTACTGGCTTTCACATTTATTCAATTTACAGCTAATTAGACCTTTTTAAAAGTACCACTTTAAATTTATTACTGTTTAAATATATTGGTTGTTAAATTTAAACCACGGATTGATGGATTACGTCTCGACAATGGAACAAAATATTTTAAAGCATTTCTTATCTGGTAGATACATGTACTGTACTAACAATAACAATTATAAAAAAGCTCTTACTGAAAGCGATGTTCAGGTAAGATTAAGTGTTGCTGGAAATGATTTATATAATTGCAAAATCATATTACCGAGCGTGTGAAAAGATCTCTTTATCATTGTAATCAAAAACTAGGCTCTCTCTCGAGTTTGTTAAAGGAGCAGGTCACATAGTGGCAGAGTGACAATGGTGTGGGTGTTTTTCCCAGAAGGCATTTCTCCGGCTCAAGTTATTTGCAAAATGGTATCTGCAGAAAGACAATAGCGAATTCGCTAACAATGAATTTGCGCTGAAGCGTGCACTCGGAAGACGTTCTGGTATTAATCAGCTGATTCCAATAATATCTTCGGTTACGACTGCTTAACTTTCAGTTTAACAATAGTTAGTACTTTTCCTGTAGCAATTTTCTTTTTTAATGTTTCATTTTCTGATTTAATGCTTCTAACAGACTCATAACTTTTACAAAATAATAAATTTCTTTAAATAGTATGAAGAATGTTTTTGTTTAACTTACCATTTTCTTTGATGGACTATGATATTCATCTGCAACAAAGAAATTTTTTATTACCGATTGTTTTTTAACTTCATTTACAATAAATAATTTTAAAGAACTACTAAAAGATATGCAATGAAGTACCACAATAAAAAGCAAGCTTTTCAGTCAACAAAATAAAAAAAGGAGAAAGATTTTATGAATGAAGTAACTTATGTGTTTTTAATGAAAACCATCGAAAGGGGTTATTTTCATTCCGGATGCAGCTCGGGCAAAAGAGTGCCAAAGATGACACAGCGCTGATTGATGGACACACGAACGTCGACATTAATTAGCAAGCGCTAAAAGACTCGGTCCATCAAAATATCTTCTTACATGTGTGTCGTCTTCAACACCTAAATACCCATAGATCAACCGTAGCGTGACCGGACATTTACAAGAACGCTTACGACTTTCCTTGCTCGCTAAATTGCCGATACATATTTCACATTTTGCTACGCCACGATATCGAAGACCATAATTTATAAAAATCGATAGTTATTTTTAGTATAGTCGCGCTTTTTCCGAGCTGCAGGCAGCGGGAAACTTTATACATTTGGGAGCCCGCAAGACGGAAGCGAAACCGAAGCTCTTAATTAATTAGAGAACCCTTAAAAACATGTTTTTTATCGTAATTGGCGTGACTGCCACAGATATATAGGAGGTATTAAGAGGATATGCATCTTGGAATCCGTTGAAGCTTTATTGAATATTAAAGTCGCATCTCGGAGGGGCTGAAGTGCTATGATGGTAATTTCCATATTTGAATATGTATAACATACACTCCACTGTAGACATGTTTACAGTGTATCAGCAAAGTTACAAAATTTTCTTCATTTCTCCAATAAAAAAAAAATGTAATGGGGATGAAATATATTTACTGAAATCGAATTGTTTAAACTTCCTCTGTAACTTCTTTCATACAATATATTGCTAAATCTATGATTTCCCAGGAATATCATAGAAAAACAAATATTACAGGAAATTCAGATACGCACTGTATAAAGTACATGCAATGACAAGCTGAGGGGATGTCAATAATTAAGTTACAACTTTGCGTGTTTTCGACGCTGCGTTAAAATTGTGTCTGCATCGATGAGGAATAAAAGTCAACCACCGCGAGGCGGCAAGAATACAATCAAGGATGTTGAATTTTTAATGCGGTTAGCATCCCGAAGGTGTTGTGCCCCGTCGCATCCACTCGCCTTCTGCCTCCCTTAAATAACTAATGACGGAATTTCCAGTTCTCGACTGGTTGCTGCTGCTTTTTCTTTTTCCCTTCTATTTTCTCCATTCGCTGCTCCTTTTGTGACACGCGCTGCTCAGACATGCTCGCACTATTAGATCTCTATGGTAAGAAACCGCTCGAATTAACCCGGCGCTTCGATTCAATTAAATTCGCCGGCAAAGAAGAAGTTTCCTTATGTTAATTAAATACGTGCAGTGTCGGTGACAAATTTCCGTCATTCGTTCCGAGCGTACATTCGATGCATACGTAAATATTTCCTCGGTCTAATTTTATTAATTGGCGCACGTTTTATGCCACTTATTTTCACTTTTTTTTGCATAATAATTTGAATGCAATTTTGACGATAATTATGGTATCAATTGAAATATAAATGTTTTTAATGTTTTTTGTTATATAAATAAATTATGCGCTCTGTCCAGTATTTATTATAATTAATTCATTAAAATGTTTATTTAGTACATAGTGTTAAAATGAATTTATTGTGCTCGTTTAATATAATTCTAATGAGAAATAAATGCTGGTGGTTTTTGAAACAAAGATGCGGGCAATAAATATCATTGTATTTTCAACTGAAATTAAAACAATAAATTAATAAGCTTGACTTTCTGGGAATGTGAAATGCATAAATTGGCAACGAGTCACAGAAGACAATAAGAAGAGAAAAATATCGCAGCAAGTGAAACACGAAATTCTCCATTAATAACAAACATTTTGACTGCACCCAGAAGAACAAACAACACGTTTTCGCACTACGGGAGAAGCAAGTCGAGAACATGCAAAAGGGAATTTTAAAAATACACACACTTCGTAAACTATAAACGAAAGAATGAAAGAACGTACGTACAGTACACACGATGTTGGTGTCGCGTAAAAGAGACATGCGTTTCCCAAGAATTGCGGCTCGTTTGGAGTGTTGTAAATGCATGTTGTCCTCGCCAGGGGACCAGACCAAGGAACGACCAGGATGGATGCAAACTATTAGTTTGCGTCACAACGTAAGTACACTTTGATCCATCTACTTTGCCAGAACTACTTTGGACCCTAAAGTTGGCCCACACACTTTTTTGCGCACGGTATTAGAGTACAGCCAGGTTCACAGTATTAAAGAGGTACGTATGGATCTAAATACGGGGGTTTGTGCAAAAAATGGGGGTAGGTGGAGGTATTTAATAGGGAATTTGTAAGGTGCAGTAAATTTAAGTTGGCACGCCACACATGAATTTTTCCCGGTTGCCTGCGAAACAAGCATGTGTATTCGAAACACGTCCTCGAGGAACATCCAAGAGGCGAACGCGCGAAATATTTATATTCACTTTCAGCCGGGACGTCATCATTAATAAACCACATCGATTTTATATCAGTTTCGTCTTTTTGAAGTGAAGTAAAGTGTCTGTCTTCCTTTAAAATTTGCAAATTCATGTTTATTTCATTCAGGAGAATGTAGGACTATTTCGAAGTGAAGAAAAAAAAATGAAAACAAATACCAAAAAATGAAAGCAAATGAATGCTAAAAATGTACAGTAAAGCAAACGCGCAATATTAATTTTTGTGATTCCGTTTCCCCTCCGGAGAAAGAACAGTCACAAATATCCGAAGGTTATTTATGCAGTGGCCTGTGATGTGGCTGTAATGAGATATGTCCATCCGATGGATATTTATACGACGTCTACAACCTGGAGGGATTTTAGGCGCCGATAGTTCCCGTTTCTACCCCCCGGATATAGCTTCCGCATCTTGGCCGGAAGTTGTCCTTCATAAACGTGCCAGTCTTCATTTATTACGAGTATTCCATTAAGGACGGCTATATGTGATAGATATTATTATTGCGCGCGTTTTTCCGGAATCCTTTTTATATGAACTCTCCGGACATTTTCGATGTCGATTTGGGGATCGCTTTAAATGCAGCGCACATTTTCGAACTCACTTATTTCACATGCTCCCATTGTCATCGATATACTACTATCGGGGTTTTATAGAGCGAGAACGGCCCGAGGTCTTTTCGGTTTCCAACTTTGCGCCAAGACAAATTTTGTATTCCGTCGGGGCCTACGAAAATCCATCGGGCGCTCCCTAGGATTACTTAATTGATACATAGAACCCGAATACATACACCCCCTTTAAGCCTCTATCTCCTGTTTTTCATATTGACTGTCTTGTTTGCTTTTATTACAATATACAAAGTAAAAAGATTAGTTTGTCTGTCCAGTCTTAAAGGGTAATTTTATTAGTATTATCGAATTCATTTCAATTTTTTACCATTATTAGACTATTCAAAAGTGGAAATTTCTTTTTAAATTAAAAGAAAATCACTTTATTTTCTAACAAGTATTAAAGTATTCAAGTGAAAGTGTTAACTTTAGGAGTAAAATCAACTGTAGAGACACATTTGGTTACGACAAGCATTCCGAAAGAAAACCCACGACATCAGTAAAATTTTAAGACATTTAAGTATCTATTAAAATCGAAAAACCATAACTTAAAAGGACCCGTGTTCCTCGACTCTTCTGTAGAAAAACAAATTCGAAACACTTTAGAAAGCCCATCTGACGCATGTATGTAAACACGCACTACGCAGCGATGAGAAGAGACACCTGCAATAAAATCTTCAACGGAGAAAAAGTCGTTCTAATGAAAGTTTTCCGATTAAAAAAGTTGCTCTGAAAGCAATCAAGGCAACTTTTATTAGTGTCAGTTCTTTATAATAGTCCTTAAGTATGACTGGGAGAGTAGCGACGAGGATCGAGGTGGTATAAAATTAAGCGGTGGCAATTATCCGACAGTACTCTTCGGGATGAGCAATCAAAAGTGACTGATAATTGACAGGAAGGAGTGGGCATTGCATTGCATGTTGTAACTAAACGCCACTTAGATATGCTTTATAAACAACGACTCTATTGTTCGTATAGCTTGTAATTACAATGACAATGTAAAAACTCACGGCTGTAAAAAACTTTTTTATTGTTTATTATTACTTAAGAAATCAATATAATTCTTGTTTGCTTGTTTTGTCTCTACTTTAATGTAATACCAATGAATACACTAACAACATTTTAAAAATTTAAAGAATATTTTCAAATTTTGAAAATGATAGTGGTAAAATAGGGTTCAATTTTCAGAAAATAATTAGAATATTGCAAATTTTTAGAATCCTAAAATAAGCATTCTAAAAAGTTGTATAATATTCAGTTTGTTTTATTTAAAAATTCTAATTTATCATCCTTTCCGGGAAGCCGAAAATGGTAGGTGCTGATTTTCTAAAATAGTGCCCAAAAGGACACTCTTATCAAGTTTAAATTCGTTTCAGTTTAACTGAGAAATTAAAAAAATAAAAATTTAGTATATTAAGTTCGTTCTCTATAAACCTAAAAAAGACATCTTAAGTCTATTACAAGAAGAATTTTTTCCCGAGAATCTCTAAACATCCTGTTGTATTTAATACATTTTTTGTGAGAAGTATCATATTGTTCGATCTCCCCATTCGTTCGCCCTAGTCTACAAAGATGATTTACCGGGACATAATTAGAAGTTGCCTTTAATTTGTACGGTTTTCCAAGAGGAAATATCGAATTTTTAGTAAAAAACGCACGTGTTACCAGTTAAGTCTTCTCTTGGAGGGTGAATTTGATTGGCAGCTCGATTGCAGCGATGCGTCCGTGCGTTCATTTGCTCATCGGTAATACATAAACTCAACTCAAGAAAGAAAAAAAAACTCGCACGGAAAAAGACGACTGAGAAGGAACAGAAAAAAAAAACTGCCACTATATATCTCATATGATTAATGAGAGAGAAATGCTTCTGGATTTGACTAGTCTTTGAGTTCGTCTTCCATCAATCAGCTCTCGGATCGGCTGGACAAACTGACGGGCGAACCGGCTCGCGAATAACAATAATGCAATTATCCAGTTGTAAAGTTAATTTGTCTTATTGCTTTCGTCGTCGTAGAGCGACGCCAACAAAGAGGCCGTAGGTAAGGAAATTAGTCCTCAAAGCGCACACTGTATGTGCACCCTTGTAATCTTTTGATTGTGTTTCTATGTAAGTTTCCCTGCGGATGACAGATCTGCGGTAAATCTGCGCGCCGTACACTCCAAATACGCACACTCTATCCAAAGGGTGGGTAGGTAACCATCGGCGGTAGTTGTAAGTAGATTGTACTGTTACTTACTATAGTGGCACAAGTTAGGGAAACATTTCCTTTCATCTTTACTTAACGGCGCGGCGGAGACATAAAGAAGTTATTATGTATAGGTTGCGTTTTATATTATGCCCCCGTTGCTAAGCAGATTAATTTCTATGTGTATATAGTACAGTGCAGTGTATATGTATATTTTAAGAAATGTTAATAATTCAGACGCTGTCTTCGTGTATTTATTGTAGAATTCAGAAAGCAGGATATTGCAAAGTAATATCCTCTAATGAAGACTGCTTCCTGCTTTCTTCAATGGAAATCGCATCTTTTGAGATTACGTTTTCGGATGTGTTCCGCTTTGTACGACTAGTTTAATGGTTAAATTAAATATTTTCGTATTTTCCACTGGCTATAACATTTGCTTCCTTATTAAGGACGGCACGAAGAATGCGCTACCTCTAACGAACTTCGCCAGGATTTTTAATTAAAAGTTTCCTTTAAAGTACACAAAAAATATTCTAATTATTTTTTGCCGGGAATATTTTTAACATTAAATTACCAGATCATCTAAATTATCTATTAAAAACTAAATTAAATATTAAAATGAAATAAAAACATTTACCCTTTGAATACTACTGATTTAAAATATTTTCAAAATGGATGCAATTCTGTTTCAACCGGAAGTCGTTACCAAATTTATTATTTTAAATAACTATATTTTATGTTTGGTTTTAAAAGAGCATTTAAAATAAAAACGCTTTAGATCAGTTCTATTTTTATATGTTGAAAGCTTTTTTTATTTATTTATTTTTTTATAGTCAAAATTTAAAAATTTTACGTTTAGTTATTTTGAGTGCATATTTTACCGAAATATAAAAATATTACCCATTTGTGTTTCTATTTCAAATAAAATTTTAAAACATTCAAATTCTATTTTTCAGTTTTTTTATTAAAATAAAAGTAATAAAAAAAACATGAAATATAACCCTGTGGTAATAATTAAAAAAATCATTTTTCAAGAAATAGAAAATTCTTACAACTTGAAAGAAAAAAAAAAGAATTCAGCAGAAGTAAAAATTAAAGGACTTTCATAAATGAAAAGTAAAAAGTCAAGAGAACTAGAAAAAGACAAAGAAAAGGTGTAAATTTAAAGTAAAGAGTGGCAAAATCCCTTGGAGAGATAAAAGAAGATGGAAATTACAATGCACTTAGCATTCATTTCAGGGACGATAAAACGATGAAGGTGGCGATAGCATCTTTGCGGTTCTGTTATACTTTTCCTCTTTTTCAACACGGACACTATGCAATAATAGCACACAGAACGGCACATACATAGAATGGTTGCAATGCATCCTCACATACACGGACATAGAGAGACATCAGAGATCTATCTGTAGCACAATGAATGCAAGAAAGACTCTTTGGCACTTGTACACCATCATCGCAATGCGCATTTGTATGTATGTATGTAAATGGAAATGTTCTCGGTTTTCAGTGGTAAAAGAGACCTGCCTACTACATTTCCCCTGTTTTTTTTGCTCGGCGGTGGTGCATTAGCCGTCTGCCTCTATACTCGGATGACTGCCACGCAAGGGGACCAACTTTTTAACAGCATTTTTTTTCTCTTTGCGGTCCACGAGGATGCCGCCCAAATCGAATTTGTGTGTGAAACACACAAATATGTAAAACATGCACTGCGACCGTATAGTTTTCGAGGTGTTGTGTGTGGAACTTTCAGTGTGCGAGTATATAAAAAGCGGCGATTCGGCGTCATCAAAAGTACATAATGTGCGTGACTGCGACCAACAAATGTGTACCTACATACTTTATAAACGAAGTTCTCGTTTTTTAATAAATTCATTTTGTTTTTGGTCTTTTATCTTATTTTCGAGGCAATTTATGAAAAAATATATAACATAAATACTAAAAAAAAGCTTGGTAAAATAATTTAATAAAAAATATTAATTAAATAACAATACAGAATCTCACACGAATTAAATATAACAAAATTTAAATAAAAATAAAAATCCGAAATTGGGAAAAACAATTTGCAATAAAAAACTAGTAAAGTGAGACAACAATGAGTTCCCCTTTTTATGTGAAAAAACACGACGGAGCTAATTTTATTTTAATAAATATTTTAAGATGCCAAATAAAAAGAAAACTAGCGAAATTCCTGCAGAAGGTGCTTTTATCAACAGAGAGCTTTGCCGCAGAAGCAAAGAAAAGAAAAAGACGAGGGAAAAAGAACAGAAAATATATAAAACTAGGTGGAGGAAATAAGCAGCAGCAACAGCGGTGCAAGGAAAGTCCTCTCATTCTGGTTCTTTCACTCGGAAACCGTTTCCCCTTTATTTCGCGGTGCGTGAAATACCAGGCTTTGATTTGGTCGTGTTCTGCACCCGGTTTTTGATTCAGTACATTTTATCGGACATAAACAAAAATTAAGGTGAGCTTGTGAACAGTATTATACTGCTAATAGGCACTGATTCACAAGCCACCCTCTCTGCTCCCTTATGTCATAAAAAATATATTACAATTTTAGCAAAGATGGAAAATAATAAACTTCACAATGTTACATATACTTCTCACATGGTACATATAAGTCATGATCAAATTCGTATTGGCAAAAGTAATTTTTTATTTTTCAGAACAGAAAAATCCAACTTTTACCAAAAAAAAAATAATAATTTGAAACTAAAAATATGAAAACTTGTATTAGAAAAACTGAAATGAAGTAATTACAGTTTGGAAAAGCAGAATATAGCAATATATGTGGCTTTAACTATATAAATGAGTTGTTGGTTGGCGGGATTGGGAGTGCGAAAAACAGGCTGGGAGATCGGCATCTCGGGGGAAATCTGACGGTATTAAACACACCGGCAGGCGAAACAGATGCGTTGCTCGTTGGATTTATACGTCGGGACCGGTAAATCCGAGCTAAACCGCGTTGACCATCTTGGAAATACCTGTAGGATTTCACTATATGGACCAAGATGGTCCGGTCGGACAGGGATTGTGACTTAATTGACGTCCGAAAGCGCAAATGTGATGATTTTCGCAGTCGGAATGTCGTCCCTTTTTGTTCGGCCGCTGCCTCCGCTGCGCCGGCTTCTGCTCCTGATGCCTTTCAGGTGCCCCGGACGCCCGAATAATGCACGTATACAGAATAGAGGGAAAAACATTGGACGCAGTCACGCACGTTTATTCATCGGCGAACCGTTCGCTGCGACACGAAAAGCTTTTTAACTTTTATTATTCGATGCACGAATTTCCATACATCCATGTGATTGATTCTCTTTCAAGCGATATTGCATATTTTTGTGTATGACCGTCTATATTCTATACATTACTCATATACATGAATTTATATACCATACAAATACGATATGTATGGCGGGTTTTCAAATATATTTTTCCAATAAATATGATATAAATTCATAGAATGCGGAAGTGTATGAAAGTGTGAAACGTACTTCGTCGGGAAGGTGGGACGCGAAACTCTATTAATACATTTCGTATTTAAATTAGATTTCCAAAACAAGGTGCTCTCTGGAAGTTTCTTTTTGCGAGACATATTCTTGGGCACTGAATGCAGTAATATAATATTGAAATGAAACTCACCTTAGTTGTTGTCCTCGGATTTGTTGTCCTGGAAAATCCTTTGTCACTATATGTATAGCCTCTGCCCTGAAATTAATGAGAAAACGTCATTATTCGCTAAAATACACAGGGTGTCCTGGGAAAAATACTCCAGTTACAAAAATTGGAGTAGTTTCCTATCCTAAATTTTCCTTTTTTTTTTTGTATATAAATAATTTCATGAAATTTGTAGGTATTTTTAAATATAATCTAAGTAATTAATTGAACTTCATATATTCTTTTTTTAATGGAAATGATCATAAAAATTAGCTCTCATTTTTGCCTGCCCGAAGCAAAATTTTTTTTCGGGATCATTAAAAATTAAAATTAAATGCAAAACAAACAATAAATGACTTAATAGATAAAATATTCGTTAAAAAACTTTCAAAACTTTAATGAATAAGTAAATTGTTTAACTTTTTATAAACAAAAACCAATTTTTCAACTTTCTTTATAAATAAAATCCAACATAAACTTTGAAAAGCAGCGCTTTGAAATTACTTTTCATTTTCTTTTCATATTTTATTCCTGTAAATAATATCTTGACATAAAAATATGAGAGCGCATAAAAACTCGCCTTTTAGTTTTATTATTTAGTTACTTTTGAAGTTCGCCCAGCTCTTAACACTCCGCTTCATCTGAAGCAAACAAAGTTATGAAACAAATATACGCGCGAACATTTCTTCGCGCAAAAATGAATTTCAATAAAAACGGAATTTGGAAAGCATTCGCCGACCTAATCGCACAGAATAAGTAAATGGAAAATAATTTTTTGTTCAATAAAAGGTATTTACTTCATGGAAATATAAGGAAAGTCGAAGAAAAAAGTGCTTGCAAGCTTATTATTAAGTTACCTTTATTACTGGGGCGCTTTCGTGTAGAACAAATTAAATTTCTTTTCAGCGTCCTAGCTATAGAGGTAGAGGTACACATCGGCAAAGAATCGGCCCCGTTTTTTTTTTAATGGGACGCTCTTAATTCGCGGATTTCGCGCGACTAATTGCATTCAGCACGCACATTGTTGCGCCAACTCAATATCGCTAAATATTAATAACTTTTATATACATTTATATTTTATATAGTATAATATACATATACAATATGCATTCGTACAGCATATATAATATATAAGTAAATTCGCACAAGCTGCGAAGAAATATAATTAACTTCAAAGTAATGTTTCTTTTAATAGCCCCGCATAAATTAAACGCTAATAACGTGAAACGCTAAATTATTATGGCCCGTTGAGAGCGCAATTTATTCTTTCGCGAAATTTTAATTACTTTACACTCGTATTAAATTGGCGCGCACGGATTTCTTTTTCTTTTACTTTTCTTTCTTTTTTATTTATTCTTAACGTTTATTCTTTTCGCGCTTCGATTTTGTTTGTGCTTTCGACGACACCTTTACGGCTCGTTTTTAGCAGGCGCAAATGCAGTAAATAAAATATACGGATATGTTGTACGAGTTGTACGAATAAGAGGAGCGACTACAGAGTGCAGCAAAAACGTAGGCACTATTTGCATGGATGCAATGTGCAACGTATACGGCTTGCATGCATTGCGCGAAGGTAAATGAAACAACAAGAACAGATATTAAAATACATTGCATTAATACATGTCGGACGTTTCTCTTACAATTTATGAAGCTGACTAACAAGCTCATGCTGCTTTTTTCCTTCGATCCACTAATACATATGCATTACGGTGAATCAATTATACAGTGTAATTCGAAATTTGTTTTTCGTATTTGGTGCTTTCGGTTTACTGAACAAATGAATTCTATTTTTGGATGTGATGAATAGCACAATCAATTTTTATATTATGTATTAATTTCTGTATTATGTAGTAGGTATATTCTGTATTTTTTTTTATAAATTAGATAATTTAAATAAATTTATATTCTTGGAAAAGTCTACAACTTTTTATTGATTTAGTTTGCCCTTGGGAAAAAAATGACACTTAATATATGGGAGTTATTAATATTAGAAGCAGCAAAAACTTCATAAACCTAAATTTATTCTGCATTAAAAATAACTATTAAACATTTAGCTGACATGTTAGTGGAGTAGTCACATGTCAAAAAGGCACAAAATTAATGGTTTCGTGCATAATACAATGGAAAGTTGATCCAAATGAAAAATGATGATAAAAACAAGTAAAATAAATTAACATGAAAAGATTACTAAATAATCGAAAAAAAAAGTACCACTCCATTTATTGGCTTGTCAGTAGTTTTATCTACAAATTCCATCTCTACTCTTTTGTACATATCCATTCAAACTAATTCAAAATCAGCCTATGTAAACCAAATATATAAATTTTATTTTATCAATATTTATCAAAATAAACAATTGAAATTATTAAATATGCAACTTATTATAATTTCAAAGAAATATATAAGTAATACCCTGTATATAAGTGCATATAGTGCAAAATAGAATGTTACAATAAAGAATTTATTGAAATATCAATTTAAACGTTCGATAAAATTCGCATATCCTTTCAGCAGCGGAGAGCTTTTTTGCACTTACAGGTTTGTGCATTGGGCGAGATGCACCGTTCCTATTTACACTTACGATATATTTATCGAAACGTGTTAAAATTTATTGCTTGTAATATTTATGTCGTTATTACCATATAAGTGATTTTAATCTATAACTTCTTGCTTCACTAATTGAATTATTCCGCTTCTCGAACGCCACGTTTTAACGACAACTTAATTAGAATATTTCCACGCTATCTCTATACCACTTTAGATTCGTTTAATTGCAGCGAAAATTACCTTCGCAAGATAAAGGATAAACGCATAATCCGTGTACGGTCATAAATAAGGATTTATGACTTATCGCATAGCAAACACGTCTTAGATTTCCACACACATCTTAGAAGAAAAAAAATAGATGTGTTTTGATTAGTATTTCTTTATTAAAAAAATCTGTCCTGTGTTAATTGGCCATAAAAGTACTGTTAGAATAATCTGTATCAACATTTAGACAACTAATTTCCATTCAGATTAGTGTTATTTCTTCATTAATGCAAATCTTATCAAATTTATTAATATCTTATTTCAAGATAAGAGTGATTCAGAGGTCTCTTCGCAATTTTTGGGCTTAAATTTCAAAACAAAAATCTTATACAATTTTTATAATGTTCATTAACAGCAATTTTTTTTAAGGATTTAGGTAACGAATTTAAATTATTTTAAAAATCAAAACAAATCAAAATAATTATACAAAAATGCAGCCGCAGTTTAAAACTAAACTGCATTTTCTGGCTTTATAGAATTTGTGTCAAATGTTTTTTTAAACAAAAAGTTAATTCCTCTAAAATTTGAAATTAAAAGATTTTCTCATTCAAAACGGAGAACACAATTATATAAATATCGATTTTATGATACTTCCCTGTATATTGAAAGTAAACTGCATTTTCCTGTTTTGTACACTTTATATCTGATGGTTTTTCAAAACAAAAAAAAGTTTTATTTTCAATTCAGCAAATCTTTTTAATAAAGTTACGAGAGAAGAAGGCCTCATTTATTTGAACAGACAGCGATGTGGCATAACGGTAGACAAGTTTCAGATGCAAAACGTTTAGTGAAGTTAATAACGTGCCAGTCGCCAAAGTTCCCGGAACGACTCCGGGATATTATGATAAACTGATTTAATATCTAGGCTTTTTCATAAAAAAATAAAAATAAAAAATCCAGCGCTCGTATAATACGAGTATACGCGTTTAAAGCAGAGCGGAATATGCGTTGCTTTCATCCGCAGCAAACAAACAAAAAAGCACATATAGTACAACACATTCCACCTGTGTATTGACGGCAGTCAGGTATATGAGCGGCGCATAAGCGGCAGAGCGATTATTAATATTTATTTCCGCGATCCGGATCGATTTGGACGCGAAACGCGTGTTTCCGGATGTACTATAGAGAGTGTAGAGCATTGGCGGCGGCGGCGGCGGCAGTAGCAACGGCAGCCGAATGGCGTATTGGCTGGCTGGTAAAAAAGTCCCTTCTGGAGGGTATTATTAACTCGTAAATAACGAGCGAGTGCAATAATCGAGCCCAATAAATTCGCGCACTGATAAAAACGCGCGCAACCATTAACTGATATTTGGGGTTGGCAAACAGAGTGCACTGCGGTGATATCAACCCTCAAACTAGCGAAATTACGTTGTCCCGATAAATATTTACCTAAGAAACGGCCGAGTCGAGACTGCAAATGGCGCAATTGCATTTCGTACAAAACTTTATTACATGGGGAAATGCATAAAGCGCAAAATTTGTTTCGACTTTTATATATTCTGTTTGTTTTATTACATTTTCGAATTAATTTTAAATGTAAACGAAATACAACTAACTTAGTTATTTTTATACAATTTAATAATCAATTTTTTTTAGATTTAAAACATTTAAAATTTTGTGAAATTTTTATTAAGTTTTTGAAACTGTGAATTATTTAATGTAGGAATTTTTTAAAAAAATTATAAAAATTAATAATAAAAAACACAGGATTCCATTTTTAAATTTATTTATCGAACATTTTTTATCAAAAATAATTAAAAAAATATATATTAAACAAAAAATAAAGGGTGGCTATTTTTTTCAATCTGTAATGAGCTACTTCTACAATTTTTACATTTTTAAAGATAAGGAATCAATTAAATAGACAAAAATAATCAGAAATCTTAAATGATAAGACACCCTGTATAATTCTAATGTCCTCCATTAAATTATTGATTAAATTATTTCTTTAATTTTGCAACTAAGCCAAAAATGGATTTGTAAAAATATAACGAACTGAATACCATCAAATTTAATCAACGGAAATAATTTATTTTTATTGCATACATATTTTATTGACATGCACAACAAATCTACCATAATGAAAAATGAAAAATAACCAACCAATATATTCGAATAAAACACTTGGAACCGTACGTGGCACGTAAAGCAGAGCCAATAAAGCGCAATTGTTTTTTGCATTTGCTGGACCGGCGATATTGATATTTTATTAAACTAGGATTTGTATCAACTGCACACCAAAAATCCCAACAATTTCCTCTATAATTCAATAAATTCCCAATTATTTCGAGTGGCAATTTCGGACATCGGTTTTGCAATTATACAGCTATACAGCAGCCCCAGAACCGAGAGAGCTACTGATATTTCCGCGGAGCCGCCCCCGAAACCGCTTTTGCTGCAGCCTTTAATTGTGCTCGTTATTCACCGAACACTAACTTTTCGCGGCGAAAAGTCCAATTAGAAAATCAGACATTTCGCAAACTAATTATTATTATCATAGCAATAATATATAACGAAGAAAGTAAGATGATGGTGATGATCGCGAAGCAAGCTGCGTGAAGGGGTAGTTTTGCAGAAGAGAGCAAAGTGCGCGGCAATATCCAGCAGGTTAATGAACTGATAGATGATGTTCATTATTAGACAGGTGAATAATGAGAGAGTGAGACGCAGCAGCCAGCAGTCGAGAAGTGAAATCCCCCTTGAACTTCGTCCCAACTACCACCGCTAATAATATGGAGAAGTCTAACTATATTAAATTCGATCAATCAGATTCTTAATTGCGAAACTGAAGCTAAAGTGATTAAGCTATCATCTAATAGAGCATTAAATACGATCGATTAACGACAAGCGATTTAATAAAGTCAAACGGGACGCAATTACGCACAATGGATCTATCGCTCGTTAAAGCTCCGTATAGCATCTGTATGGGTACCTAACAGAAGCGGCATATCCACATGTTCGAAAAGGATGAATGGATTTTGTATGTTGTTATATTGGCATAGGCATATCGACATAAAAACGTAAAACGTGTCAATTTTAATAATGGTTTACGGATGTCGGAAGGGTTGACGCGCACGGATTCGAAGCGTGCGGTGCCCGCTTAGAAATGTATTAATTCGTATTATGTTCTGAACGTTTTGCATCTGTCGCGTTTCGGATTACCGACAATGTTGTTGCTTTTTTTCCCGATCGAGGACCTATTTTAGCACCCTTTCAGGAAGTCCCAATAATGTCTCACTGACTGACATTTTGTTTCTTTTAAAATGTCACACCCTACAAACTACAAAGTTACTCTCATCCTCTAACAAACACATTTTCAAACTGTGCTAGTACTCCATTCATATAAATATTGTTACATTTTTTTGTTTAATTTTATTTTTTTAACGTTTAGAATTTTATTATAATCAATCATCAAGTTTGACTTTTTGTTAAAAGCCGATATCCCCATGTACAGAGTACTCCATTAGCATGGTCAAGTAAGATTGTGGCTATACTGTATTTGCAAAAAGATTCAAATCTACTTTTATTACTAAAATAGCAAAGGAAATTATTTGGGGCCTTGTGAAAACTGGTTGAAACTAATATTCAAATTGCAGACAACCCATTTAAATACATAGTGAAACTTCAATTTACTGATGGGTAAAACGTCCAAACTAATAAAGTCACACTAAATTCATTTCAAAACTTGTCTGCCATACGTGAATGATCTTTATTTTAGTATTAAAAAATAATTTACTGATTTAAAATTTCATTTTCACAGGTTACTGTGATGAAGAAATCTAGATGCAAGATATTTTAACTTAGTTAATGTTTAATCTTTCAAGGCCTTGTGCTTTTTTAAGTAATATTTAAATGGATTTTATATTCTTTCCCCGAAAAAGTTTTACTTTCCAACGGAAAAATTGAAGGAAGATTAAACAGGGGTTAGTGGACCCAAGACCCTAGTTTCATTGATAAAATTGAACTAAATTTTCTATATTTATAAATTTTATATCAAATATCATCAGCTTTACTAATCGAACTTATTAAAATATTTAATATATTTTTTATGGTATACAATTTTACCTAAATGATTTAATAAAAAGTTTGATACAATGTAAAATTGAGTATTCCCTTTTTCGCCCATCTTAAAAGAAAAAAAAATAACGTACCAGAGACAACGCTATAATAATTTCATTTTTCAAAATATCATTTGTTATTTTTCAGTAATTGAATGATACTATGCAAAAGTTTATTTTAAAAGTTATTTGATGCTAACGAAAGAGAACAGCAAATTTATAACGTTTTTTACGGCAAATACATCTGAAAAAGAATTTTTTTAATAAAATCTTAAGAATTTGAACATACTATTTGTTAGATCAATCGGAGATGGTTGAATTTTTAATAAAATAAAAATGAATTATTCATGGCAGCGATAAACGACTAAACGATCTAAACTTTTGTAATATTTAAAAAATGTACCGTTCTACAGTCTACATAGAAAGCAAAACAAAATCATATATAAATTAATAATAAATCTTCAAAATAACAATAAATTTCTTCACATTAAATGAAGTTATTAAATGATAGCAGTGCAGTAATTAGACTTGATAAAGCTTGAAGCTTTTTGAGATATGAGGCCCTTCATAATTCCAGATTAATATGTCAGTGGCAAATGCTCACCGGGGCGATTTTTTCGGGAGACCTTAAGAATGTAGGGGGTCTAAGCAAATACTATCCAGCACCACCTGTGATGTTACATATTTAAATTTTTTGACACTTAAAAAAACTATAACACAATACATTTATTCATGTTAATGTTAAACAACTTACACTAATCTTTGTACTATCTTTCAAAATTTTAATTTATTGGGTGCCCTAGCAAGAAAATGAAAAGGGTTGATTGTACTTTTAATCGCATTTAATGTATAAAACAAAAAACAAATGTCTATTTCAATGCACTCCCTGGCAATAAATAAAAAAAAATGTAACCAAACACAATTTTACATCAGTACAAAACACCAACATAGAACAAGACCCAAAAAAATAGCTGAACCTGAAAGCTTTATGCAAACAAAGCGCGGCCACTTTGCAAAGGACACAGACAGGGAATAATAATTCAGTTTAAATAATGAAGTAATGGATTAACTCTTGAGTATGTATATTATAGTGACAAAACGAGGACTCTAGTGCATATCTACATACAGAGTGTACAATGTACATACGCACGCACACATGCGAACCTTTGTGGAAATAATTAATAACTAAACAGCGAGTGCCTTGTCATTAACAATAACGCCAGTTAGTCGTACGAGTCCCATAATCCTTTAAATAGATCCTTAACCAGCACGCCATTGTATATGCAATTACAAATCCGTCCATAATTGAAATGCAAAGCATCGATCCAAAACTTACTTGCGCCACAATGTTGCTACATTATTATTGTTATTATTATTAGTAGTATCGGTGCGTGCAGCACATGCACATTTATCATAAACGCATAAAACGGACAGCGGACAATAGTTGCAATCAATAAAATGAGTGCGATATTATTCATCTGCAGGATTATTTAATAGGTTTTATTTTGGGAACGTGCACCTGAGAACCGGAGGGCTCAACGGAACCACAGCACTGTGGCAGGGCATCAGGAAGGATATTGATTGCCTTCGAGGTCGTTAACGTACGTACTCTCCATCCGTGCAGTGTACTCTTATTTGTGTTTCAGGGGTCGCGCCACGAGTAAGGGGAACTTATTTTATTGCCATCGGGTTATGGGGCGCACACAGGCTGGCTGGCTGGCTGGCAGGCAGCAGAAAGCGGCAGCCAAGATGCGGCCGGACTACCCAAGAAATAACAGGTAGATTTCAACAAGAGCTCTTCACCTCTAATTGCCAATTATCTTTCTGTTATTTTTTCATAAGGCGCCCGTCACTTATTCTTTTCTTTCCGCTTGTAACAGTGGCGTAAGCGATGTTAGGTAACTCGATTACACTTTGGTAGCACGGGGGTGGCGGGGCCGAAATGAACGTAAAATAATGAGTACAGTATGCGTATAATATTAATTAGTGCGAGCAGTCTCCGGTAGTCCAGTAACAAGTGAGTTAATTAGAACGGCGACCGGTCGCTTCACTAAAGCCGCATTTATACAAGTTTTTGGGGTGCGCGCGTTTAATGCGATTACGTATAAAGTTTTATGTTTGTAAAAAGTAACTTCTAATAACGTGCGCGGCCCGACCGAATGTGTTTTTTAAATTAATATTCCCGGCACGATGTAATAATCCGGAAAAAATGCCCGACGGCAAATTGGATTTTTCGCAGTCGATGCGCTGCGAAGAAGGAAAGAGTGTGTGTGTGCCGTGCCGGTGGCTGGTGTATGCGGTCCGAAAAAATCCTCACTTTTAGCGCGGCGCGAATTAATTACAGTTTTTCAAGAAAAGCGCTTTGCTCGCAACCGGCACGCATAATTCACATGATTATGAGAACAGACCGCGGCAGTAGTAACCGCTGCTTTCGGAATTCATTGAAATATTGCTCTTTTTGCCGTTTTTGGTTTTTCGCATAAATTAAAATTTTCTTTTCGGTGCGCTTTTCGGTGCTTGTTTGTTTGATTTGTTGTTGAGAACAAGAAAAATCTGTAAAATTACGAAAATATCACGAAGTCTAACGAATATATCCAATATTTTTTTTTAGTAGGGCTGTAACGCAAAATTCAATGAAAAATAATTTCTATAAATTTGTATGATCTCAGTCCGGGAATTACTTTTTCCTGGCGGATGTGAAAGAAGGTGAAAGGTTGACGCAAAGCTGGACATTTTAAAAAAAGCAATTCAATAAACTCAAAAAGGACTTTGGTTGTCATTTAGGACTGTTTTGATATTTAAACAGCTAAATGTTTAGACTTTAGACTGTTTCAGCTAATCAGAGGCCACAAAAGTAGCACTTTTTCGACATAAATTTTTTGGTCTACAATGAAACGAAATTCACAAAAAAAAAATTTTTTCACAGAAAGAGACCAAATAAATGCGAAAGAATTAAAACGCGAACTAAGTACCTAATGGCAAATGAAGTAATAATAAAAACGAGAAACTTTAGAGGGGAGAAAAGCGCATTTTGGCAAAACGGGTGTATAATTCACATGATTAGAGAGAGAGAGAGAGAGAGAGAGAGAGAGAGAGAGAGAGAAAGAAAGAGAGGAATCGCTGGAAAGCGGAAATCCTTCAAAAAACCGATAAAATTATAGCACCCCTTCTTATCGAGCCACCGATAAGGAATATTAATTTAACTTGTCCCTTTTTTAGCCACTATTCAGTTGATTAGTTTAATTTTCTCGCCCAAAAACCGGTAATTGAATAACTTTGCAAAATTTCGCTCCCTTTTTAGTGCTCGAGTTACTTCCCGCTGCTGCTTTGCTCGCTGCTTGCTGCTCTGTATAATGTAATCTGAGTTCAACACGAAAACTTTCGTTCGCGAAGACAAAAAATTTCCTCGAGTCGCACAATGAAATTCGAGGCAGATTCCTAGCATTGATTTTTAGCGCACGGTTCTTTCAAAAGAAGGTCACATGGCACTACCAGCAGCAGCAGTAACAGCAGAAGCAGCAGCAGCAGCAGCAGCTTGCCTCGTTTAAAACCGTAATTAAAATGCTACCCTTTGTTCGCGATTGATTTTTTCATTAGGGATTTTCCACTTACCACGGCCGCCACTTATTGGATGCCCATCAGGATTTCCTTTAATTACACTCTTTTTCTCCCTCTCTCCTTCTTTCGCGCTAGCCAATGCAAAATAAACGCAATTTCAATGAAATTGTCTGTTGACTTATCGAACGAAAATCCCATGCATGCATTCGACAACTGCCTTGTCACCGACTCTTCATTTCAATTTTTTTTTTCTTTCTTTATTTTGCTACTTTTAGCAGTCATTTAATCTTTTTTTTTACATGCAAACATTTAAAACAAGAAATGAAGCATCGAGAGGTCCGATTTTTGTACTTCCTCCGCAGACCTTCCGGGTAGGAATACTAAAGCGAATTTCTGAACTAACTTTGTTTAAATAAGGGGCCATCATATAAAAAAAAATAATTTTTTAACTGGAAATCGAAGAACCTCATAGTCAAGCCGGGAACTTTTCATACCACCCACGTATTTATTTAAAATCGAATCCCACAATAAATTATTCAACACACTTTTTTATTATTTTTGATTTTGCCGTTGCTGGAATGTTGATTGCATAAAACTTTAAGCAATTTCCTTTATTTATAATTAATATGATAATTTTCTGTTTGCGTTGGACTTGGACGGAATGTAAATAAACCTTTCGATGCTTTCATAAAATCAAATAGATCTCTTGAAAATAGGAAATTATATATTCTTTTCTTAAAAAAAAGTGCAAAAAAATTTTTTTTTTGCTTCAATTAAAAATAATTTTAATAAAAAAAAGCTTGATATCAATAAAAGAAAAAAGGGTTTTGCGGCCCCCGCAGTCACTAAACCCTTTTAAATTAAGCAAACGTAATCAGTGGCAGTTTTGTTTGACTTTAAATAGAGTAATTTAATAAGTCATTAATCATAGCGCATGCACATCCATTAAAATTTAAATCAATTCAACATAAAGCATCCATTAGAGAAAGCCTTCAACTTATGAAGGTATAAACTGCGCGATGAATTCAGCACATTAAATTATTCATTCATTCATTCATGATTTTATATTCTACATTAAATTTTACTTTGGACGTGTCAATCAAAGCGCGCTGAATATTGATCCTTTGTCGAAGCACAGTGGCATATAGCAGTAAATGGATGGATACAGGAAAGAGTGGTAGCCGAGGCGATGTAGTTAATGCTGAAACGGAATTTCTTCTCTTCTGTGATGCGGTGGCACGGCGGTTCATTTGAAAAGTATCAATGCAGAAGTGGATGTAGGCAGGTTGTGTCTCTCTTTGAAATTGAAAGGTTGCCGGGGCTCTTTCGGCGGGCACTTGCCGTCGCACCATACCGGACTGCTAATAGGACGTGAAGTGACCAAAGGACTCGTTTCGGCCAAAAGGTCCTTCGCGGTAATTTCATTTTGCGGTCCCGACCACCTTATATGCGGCCGACACAAATGGGACGACAACCTCTGTGTCGTCCGTCGGTAATTACCGCAAATTGAAAAATGCGAATCGCAAATGCGTCCTTGTAATTTATCTTTATGCGCACGTAAGTGAGAGGACTTTTTGCTAATTTCGCGATTTGGTAATTGCGTTTTGTCCGGATTCCCTTTTTGCCATCCGAGCGCAGATTTAATTAAAGCAAATTGGATTTTAATTCTATAATACACTTGCACGATTATTATCTCTCCGCACAGTTTCCGTTTGTCACACGTCGCAAATTGCGCTTCTTTTGCTCGCAAAAATTCCGACACATCTAATCAAAAAATAAACGCAAATAAATCGCTTTTTAATAAGTCACTGATTTTTGCCATGTTGGCAAAAAGAACAAAAACTCGAATAAAAAATTTAAAGAGGTTACCAATTCGCACACCCCTAAATAATACGTATCCGGTGCTCTAAAATTCTATTATAGCGTTCACTTATTCAACGAAACTATCCACCTAAAGGACTTTTGTTATTTTTCCCCCAAGAAAATATTTAACCACGCCATAAGTTACCCTTTTTCCCTCGCATTCCTCAAACAGAGAAACTATTTAGGGACCGGAATGGCGCACGAAGACGAAGACAATTAACATTAGTAGCGTTGGGGGTGAGATATATGTATACTTGCGTGAAATTACTATTATGCCAAAGACAATGGAGAACTACCCCCCCGAAATTCTTACCTGAGAGCCTGTATAAATAGCCCGAATGTGCGAACCACGAACATACATATTGTTAACATTGCGTGTGTATTGCAGTGCGTGTTTGCGCAACACAAGATCGATTTACTATTTTACTTGGCATTGGTGGTGCTTCTATTTAAATAAAAGGGCCTCCGAAGACAAAACTTTTCACTGCGTAACTTTTACGCTCATCGCCCTGTGTGTTACACCGCATAACATATTCCATTATTACCGCAAATTTCTCTCAGGATGCATTTGTCCTTTGTACGAGTTTACGACGACAATTTACTAAAATATGTTTACAAACTTTTTTTCCCTTTTTAAATCTGTTCATAAAAATGTTAAATTCGTTTAAGTAGATACTAGGGGACGCTGTCAGTCGCGCTCGGTTAGCGGGCGCCAACCTCCACGGTCTCTCTGCGCTACGTGCCTACAGAGCTCGCCGCTCCGCGCCTCGGGCTCGCATAAAACCGCCTCTGTGGTCTCCCGCCCCTTTGGGTTCGAGCTTTATACTAGTGGATATATTCAGATAAGAAGGGTGATTGACTGAAACCATTTTAAACATCTAAATGTGTTTGAAATTTTTAATTTAGGCTTTTTTCTGATGAAGTTCTTTTAAATTATTTTAAATAACACCCTATGATTTCTTCTTTTATTTTAATGTCCCTTCAAATGAAATTTTTTTTCATACAATTTTTTTTGTTAAAACTTCAAATTTTGGGATTTTGTTCAGGGGTTCTACCGATTTATTGTAGGACATGCTTATAACTTAAATATAAAATTTTCTTCCACAATATATTTAAAAAATTTCTTTCGACAAAGTGATTTTTTTGCCAATTTTACATTCTCATTAAAATGTACTCGTGTATGTTGAAAAATTTGCAATTTTAAAAGGTTTCAAAACTATGATACTGTAACTTGGACAAAAAATAACAAATCTTTGTTAATTTGTTAATTTTGTTGAAAGTTACCCCCTAAAAATGTAATATTAAAAAAAATTAAGGATGAAAATCAAAAGTCCATATCTACGGAAAGCAAAAACGAATAAAAAAATGTACAATAATAATAATTAAAGATCTCATTAGACGGAACCCTATACGTTCGCGATTAATTTGAAATAAACTTGTTTAACTGCCAGTAGCAGAGCCAACCCTCAATACATTTAAAACTGTAATTAACTCGCGAGGCCGAGGCCGCTGCCGCTTGTTTACCCGCCGTTCGAACGAACGGTCAAGTGTCTCATTCTCCGGTGCCGATTACTCTCGGAAATGTATGCTCCGTGTCAGCACCCGACTAAATTATTCCCGGCGACGACTAACTAATCGATGCAGCAGCACGTATAAAAACGAGAAAAAACTGCTCCCGCTTCACTTACAATAAGGCGCAATTAAATGCTCTATTATTCATGCGCCGTGCGAGAGAGTTTGATTGAAACGTGAATAAAAATTACCTGGAATTGCTGCAAGTGAAGAGTAATTGTTTCCTAGCACGAGCCAACGGGGGGCTAAACTTTGTTTTAGACTTCACCTCTCAATACAATACGTCTGCATCGGTACTTCATATAAGCAATTTGTCAATTAAAGTATTGTTCAACTAATTTTATTACTGCTTTTCGCTCTTTTATTATTTATTCACTTCCGACGCGAGTTCACGAACTTATTGACTTTTTGATTCAATCCATTTATTGCGTTTTCTGTTAATTAAAATGCTTTTATGTTTGTATTAAAAAAGTTTGGTTGCTATTTGAAAAAAATTAAATTGCAACCAATAATAATGGAAAATATTATTTATTTTATCAAAAAAGTAAAATAAAACTTTTTATTTGAACATTTTGTTGATATTTTAATTACTATTTTTGTTTTTAATTAAAAATTATTGTTTTTCAGATTGAAAAAAACATCAAAAATTAAATATGAAGCCAAATTAATAATATCATAGAAAACAGTTGATTAAAGAGAAGCTTTTCTAAAAACAAGGCGATTTTTGTTTTCAAGAACTCGGCAATTTATTTATGCAATTAGGTAATGCAATTTATTTAAATATAGACATATTTTATCGCTGTATTTTAGTGCACATAAATAATTTAACAAGCCGTAAAACAAATAAAGTCATTTACCTCTATTACTATTTGTATTTCTGTCAGTTTATCTTCATATAAAACAAAACAATAAAATTTTTAATTAATAAAATGAAATAAATATTAAATGCATAAATAAAATAAAGTTCATAAAAAAATATTTTATGATTATTACAGAATTTTACACTTAAATCTAAAAAAAAATCACTTTTAGGAAATAAAATATATTAAAAACAAAATACAATAAATGTTTAAACCGTAAAGAAAAAACAGAAATCTTGTAATGAAATTTTCAAAGTGTGTACCTACATGTGAACCGCAAATTTAACACAAAGAAATGATTTGCAAACAAATAATAAAAGGGAATAGCTGAAAATAGGTTTGAATTGGTAAGTAGCAGAGGTTAATATTCAAAGCACCAACGAACGAACGAACGACAAGCAGCAAGTTGAGCAAGCGCGAAGGATGTCAGGAACAGTATGTCGTTCTTCAGTTCGCTGTTGTCCTGCGAGAGGACCGGTTCGAAGGCTTCCTCGCAAACCGGGCGCGTATCTCGTCGCGACGTGCACTCAACATTTCAAAAAACCAACCGAAGTAAAATTAAAAAAAAAAAACAGTAATAAAAAGCTCCAATTTCGCAAAATGTAAATAGAGCAAAGTGAACATTCAAAAAGCAATTCGATATTGAGGGGGTGGATTAATGCAGTCGAATTAGCGGAAAAAGAAAACCCTTAAAGGTAAATGTCAGAGCCGTTTTTTCTATTGCATTGTTGAATCGATAGCTGGTAACCTTTTGTGCAAAAATTAAGCGCGAATAATCGATATGGGAGAAAACAAATGGCAAACTTGAGAGTATACGAACGAAACGGGGGCGCAGCTTATGCATTCGTAATTGCGATCGATGTTATTTACACATTTAGATTTTCATAGGCCATAATTTATGATTCGTTCAATTCAATTTATGCGTTTCAATTACGGCAAAACGGTCAAATATGCGTTTCATAAGCGAGAGCAAAGCCTGCAATATATGCAAAGGCGCATTTTTCCACTTGGAATTATTATTAAACTGCATATATTGTTTCCGCGGCGCTTTTGTTTCGCTTTTGCCCAACGAATTGTATTTCGCTTTTGCCCAACGAATGGCAAAAAAGCGAAACATTTGAATTTTGCGGAAAATTCCTGCTGCCTTTTTCCGCGTGTGTCGACGGCGGCTTCCAAAATGGCCGTTGCACCTGTTGAAATTCCAGTTCGCTGTATTATAATAAATCGACTGGGATTCCCTCGGATCGCGTAATAAATGTCAAGTTTGAACGCCCTCGAACGCGGACGCGACCACTAATAATAACTCAAAATATTGCCATTAAAAACAAGATCCGGCGATCGGTTTTTATCTCTGTATTAATGTGTGTAACTTTACTGCTACCATACTAAGCACTGATTCATTTTTTTCCAATCCGTGCCCCTGTTGTGTGTGACTTCTAATAATTAGATCGCCACTTAAAGAGATCCCTCCGCTTCCGCTAAGATTACCACCGACGCGATGCATATGATGAGGAAACGCGTTTTTGAGTTTCGAAACGTGCGCATGAATATTTATCGAAATGCATTAGGGAGATTTTTCACGAATGCGAATTGCATAAACTTGCATCGCAATCAATCGATGCTGAATTGTGTGCGCTATTAATGGTCCCTCTATAAACTGTATTCTCTTGTATATCTCTCTTGTTCGCTCCTGTGTTGTGTGGCCAAACAAATTGATTTAAATGAGTTACATTGGTAATTGATGATTAGCTGCATTGTTGGCTCCACAAAGTGTTCTTTGTTTTGCAATAATAATAATAATATCGACAGTAATAGCAACACTAGCAGTGTATGGATCATTAGATAAAAACAGGCGTTTGTTATTAATATAGTTTTGTCGATGTTCGCTTTTTTGCAATAGTATTGAATTTCCTCATTACAAGTGATATTAAATTTCAGAAATTTGCAAATAAAAAATAAGCAGAAAAAGAAGCTTTTGAGCATAATTTTCCAGCCATGATTAATAAATAGAAATACTAAAAAAAAAACTCGGAAATTAATGCAAAACACATAATTTTTATTAAAAAAATAAACTTGCGTTGACTTATTAATTACCGAAAAAGCTTAACAGTTTTTTATTGATGTTAAAAATAACGTCTTAATATAAATTTCCTCAAAACTACAGTCATAACAAACAAAATCCCTCAAAACTATTAAAAAAACACACACAGCTACTATAAATTATTAAATAAATTACGAAAATAAAACAAACAATTTTCAAAGAAAATAGTATTTCATTAACCGCAAGTTACTTCTCATAGCGGAAATTAAAAGAAAATAAAGAAAAACAGCTTGGAAGCATTGAAATGTTATCTAAGTTCAACCGACAAATTGATTCAAATGAGCAAAATTATTTCATCATTAGCAGCGCAATCTTGCACAAAGCCCTCTTTGTTTATGATAATAACAATAACACTGCGGCGTACATGAACAATGGGTTTATTGCCATTACAGTTCATTACTCACCGGCAAGAAATGCGCAAAATAAAAACGATTATTATTAATGCACACGAAGGCGCCTTCGATCTTAGCAGCCAAATGCACGGAAGGAGCAAAGAAGGAACGAAAAACTAATTAAGCGTTCTTCTAGTACATAGGAAAGAGCAGTGTTCTATTCAAATCGGTCGCCGGCATTTGCATTTTTAATTACTGCCGTCTTTTTTCATGTGTGTGCCACCGCTCACTGCGTGGGTCGATTTGACAATAAAATTGTTTCACTTAAAGAGTTTTTACGTGTAATTAGTCGCATTTACATAAACGGAGAGTGAATTACTTCTTTTGTGACGATCGAAGCATCCTTAATGAATTTTCCATGTTCTCCATATCTTTCTTTATTCAATTTTTTTTTCGTATGTTTAAATAAATAAATAAGAATTCTATAAAAATCGAAAATTGCTTTAATTTTTTTTTTCACTCAGAATGAAGTGTTAGTATCAAAAAACTTTGTATGCATTTTCCTCTCTATGTGGGTGGAGGAAATTGATTTTTTGCAGGTGCATATCTAAACTCTCTTTTAATTTCCTGTTAAGATATCTATCCATCAGTTGACGGTATAACTTACTTGTCTAGTGCATCGTCGCATATTGCTTTTATATGTCTATATTTATATCTAAAAGTCTATTCCGAGGGTGATACACGCTGTTCTCTATACGGGGCGGTTCAATTTCATTGATTGACCATAAGGGTTGAAGAAGAAAAGGGCTGGCGCCGAAGGATATCAATATCTCAATGGAAGTGTGTGTATGTGTGTGCGTGGAACATAAAAGACTCTCGATTGAGTGACTTGACTGCCACACAGAGCGATCATTACCGAAGAAGACGACAAACATTTATTTTTGCTTTCACCGCCGGACATATTTATTATTGCGGTTGCGATTTATGCTTAAATGCCTCTGCGTGTACGCATGTGTGTGTTCGAGCGTTTGCATGAAAAACGTCCGTTAATTTTACGATCCGGGCAATCAATCTAATGGATGCAATTTTCGGCGGAACAGATGCTAATTTTCGTTAATATTGTGTCGGGCAATGTTGCGCGAAAAACTTTACAGCCCGTTTTATGTGCAACTTTGCCGGGCTTTTTTTTTGCCTGCGTTAATATTTCCTTTTTTCGTGCGTGCCGAACGTTTGTTTGCTTTTTCAACAATAAATGGGCAAATGAATTTTTGTTTTGTTTGCTCGAAATTTTTGTTTATGTGAATTATGAGGGTTGCTTTGGGTTTGTATATACATAATGGGGGCGGTTTTTGGCAATAAAATTAGAAAAAAACTTACCGTTTGAATTGTGCTTGTATACATTGTTCGTAGATCTGAAATAAAAAATCATTTAATAAACATTTGAATTTATTTCCATTTTTTTGTATTTAGTGAGTGATTCTTGCAAGCCACCCATTAAAACATTTTTAATTTGTAATTAAGTTGGAATTTTTAAGTTTTATCTATTAGATAAGATTAAATTATTGAAATTATTTTTAACCAGGCGGCACTTCCGGATATAACGGAATTCTTTACCAACGTCATTATTTTAAATTATATCTTTTATGTGGTTATTTTAAAATTAAAATTCTTTTTGGACTATTTTTATATATTATCTTTCTTTTATTTAAAAATTGTATAATAAATTCTGTCTATGGTTTAACTTTTAACATAATACTCAAAAATTAACGCAAAATCTATTAATATTGTTAAATTTGCCATATTTTGTTTAAATTTAAAATACATGTAAAACGTAGATTAAAAATTTATGGAGAAAAAAAATTGTGCTAATATTTTCAAACTAGAAAATTAAATAAATTAAAAAAGCGTTTCATATTTGATCCAAAAATTATAAACCTGACAAAGAACAACGAGAAAAAAAAGCAGAATCAGCTAAAAGGACGCCCCTAAATACTTAAACTAACAACAAGCCCTAAATGACAAAGAAAACACATTTAACGCAATTAATTCCGACGGAAACGTTGGCAAACCAAACGAGTACCGGAAATGCAAACCATTTTGCATATTTTTCCAAAATACGAGCTGAAAATAGTACAAAGGGGAAACAACATATTTGAAAGCAACGTTGACGCGAAAGACCTTCCTTCCACTTATTCTCCACATTGCTACAAAATATTAGGGCTGTTTCATGTATACTTGATGAAGTATAATACATGCCCGAGGAAATTAATTACGATGAGCGCACGCAAAAATTAACGATGAACAAAAAGATGCCGTGGCGAGACATAATTAAATAATTTATTAGTCGTATTAATCTCCCGCCAGGGCACTCTTTTGTTGTTCCTACTAAAAATCACTTACATTGTTCATGCAACTTAAGCCTTTCAAAGGCAATCAAAGTAATATTCCGCAATGATAACGTCGCTCGCTCATCAGCATCACTTGCATGGTTTCTTTGTTGCAATCCTGATGCGGTGCAGTTCTTATTAATTATGATTAGGCTATTAATTCGTCGCGGCCATTACAGAAATTGCAATCGTTGCGAAGAGATTCCGTTGTTGCTGCTTGCTGCTTACTGCACTTGAAAATCGCAATGCAAAGCTACTGGAAACGTTATTGCAAACGAACGGGCAGAATAAGCAGAGGAATTCACAAACGTACGTAGTACTACGTATAAAGTACAAACGGAAAAATAAATATAGGGAAAAAAACATACAAGCAGGCAGCAGGGGGATGCTAGCGAATAAATAAAACATGTCACAAAGGCACAACTAGAATTCTCTTTTTCCATTCGCGAATCTGTATATTTTATATAAATCTTTTGTAAATACATCCTGGCCTCTTCGACTCTGCCCCATTATCCGGCTATAAGCTATTTATTGCGATCTAATCATTTATTCATTGACTTTCATAAGCATTCCTCATCGGGATCGGATTTTATTTTTTGCCCTATTTTCGTTTGCATAATTCCGTCGTTGATTTCCCCTTTTTTCCTCGTAGTTTTCATTGCTTTCGTCAGAGCATTCAAATAATAAAAAATTGATTGTTTAATTAAAGCTAATAGAGATTTAGATAATTACGTTTTTATCAAGCAGTATTGCTCGCGTCGGTAATTAAAGTCTAATACTTTTGTGATAAAAAAAGCTGCTTGTACTTTCCGTCCGATGAAATACGTTTCTTTTAATTAAAGAAAGCGGGATAATTAATTTGCTTATCTGCGGCATGTATGTTCAAGAAACTGAAAAGTCATTAGGGTTTAATGGAAATTTCTTGGATCTTAGATTAATAAACACCCACAAAAGTAACCACAAAAATTATGTTATCAATGGTGCCCGCTGTTTCTTTAGAAATTTATAATTAAGGAACAGGAAGCCACAAATGATTTTTTTTATTTCTTTATTTAATTAATTACAAAAAAAATTCAATTTAAAAAATAAAAAATAAATAACTACAATAAGAAAGAAAAATGCATTGCAATAATTTAAGCTTTTATAATTTAAAGCCAAACATTAATAATAATTATGTATTCATATTTTGTACCGCACTAAAAGCCATATTTTTTGAGACACGCAACTTGAAACCGCCACACAAACCGCATTTCACGTGCAAAGGAGAAAAAAAGAATTCAGTAAAAGAAAATTAATTAACGATTCGGAAAAAAGCGGCAGTAATTTGCGGCCTAATGGGCAGACCCAGGAGCAGGAGCAGACGAAACATGCAAATAGCGTTACAAAATCCACTTAATGATGAAAAATGCGTGTGTGCATGTGTGCGGGGGCCCTTGCAGTGTTGCACATGTGTGAATGAAGACATTCGTGACCCACATCATAAAAACAGCATAACGGCCATGATTTAAGGGCGAAAGTCGGCCGTAGTAATTAGATATGGGCTTTGGCGGTTGTGTGCAAACCGAATATGGTAGCTGCGACTACTATAAGGTCGTTAGGAGCATCGTTAGCCCTTGTCATTTCGACATAGCCCGGATATTAACCAATTCCCTTCGCGCAACCAATACATGAGGTGGCAATGGCAAACGTAATAGCTGCACGCTCCACAAAACACTCCTGATTTTCTCCTACGCTTTCCGATAATGTAGGAAGCATCAGCAGCAGCAGCAACGAGTTAACATGTTAGATAACGCAGTTACAGGAACTTCACCACTGCGATCCGATTACAGATGTAATAATATGTATGTTCGTGTGTGTTTGTGTGTGTGTGCGTGTGGGTATCTGCTGAAAAGTGCTCCAGTATGGAACACCATTAAAATACCATTAGGAGTGCGCGAAACTCTTTGTTGTTACTGCTGGTACAGTAGTGGTACGTATCGATTGTAACTTGTAATGTAACCGAAGCTGTGAGTGATGCCATCCTATACAATACCAGTAAAGAGCTGTAAAAATTGGCTCGCAACGGATGTGCAAACAGCAGTAGTAGCCTACAGCTCATCCGGAACCAGGACTACAGTGGTAGATAAGCCGCAGTAGGGTTGCTGCCACACACACAGCACAAATTCAGAGATACAGCAGCTATACTGCTACATCTACACTCTACTACAGTATACGAAAAGGGTGGGTGCACATATGAAATGTGACGACTTGAAATAGTAACCCCTCTGCTGCTTGATTGTTATCTCGTGCACACATGTCTCCGGAATTCTGTTTGTGCAATACGCCACCGCAGTTATTACGAGCCACCTATGTGTACGTAGAATATTTTTAGATAAACGCCCAGATAGCTGCGGTAAAAAACGGTCTGTTTATTTTCATCAACGGGTTTTCCATTAAATGTGCAAGATTATTTTTTTTGTTTCGTCATTTTTTGCTCTTTCTTTTCATGCGTGTGGGTATGCTGCTTATTAAATGCATTACGTGCATTTTGTTTATTTTTGGGAGTGGTTTCGCTACGGTTGTTGTTAATTTGCATTTGTGTGCACTCATTAAAGCAATTTTTGCTAAAACCTTCGTTATTTTCAATTATTCGCACGCTGGGTGTCTAGGGATTATTAGACACCTGTCTTTTAAAATTTTTGAATTAGCTAAGTGCATAATTGCATACTAATTGAAAGTTAGCAAAATTAGTTGAGAGATAAGTTAACTTATTTGACAACATTATATTTTTTTAACTATTTTTGGAAATTTTCAAGATTACTACTTAATTTTATTTTTACGTTTTACCCTAGACTAGATTACTGCAGTCTTATTTTATTTAAATAACCTATTCTAACCATCTCTTGTTTCAATTAATTTTCTTAAGGATATCAGGTTCGCCGATAATAAAAAAATGTACATTTTGTTTGTTATGACAATCTAATAGTACTTATTTTAACATTACAAAATAGAATTAACTGAAAACTATTAAAAAAAGAAAAACTAGTGATAAAAAGTTTCATTCGGTAAAAAAAAAAAGATTTTGTTTTATAACTTCTTCGATTTTAATCTTCAGAAATTGATATATTTATTGGCTACCATGAACGTCAAAAATGTTTAAAATTTTAGGAAATTTTGCAAAAGCGAACATAATTTTTAATTGCAATTATACTAGATACTAGATTATACTAGTAGATGCTATCCCGTCATTAAAAAAAATCATTGATTTGAAGATATGATATGATATTTAATAATAATCTGGAAATAATAATTACTTTACATTCACAAAACTAAAAAAAAAAAAAACTCAAAATTTTAGTATAAAACCAGCTAAAAACTATTTTATTAGGTGTTTAATTAATCAATGAAATTTCCCGCGAAACGGACATAGCTAAAAATAAATAAAAAGGAAAATCAATTTCAATTTTTTATGGTTTAACTCTGCGCTTCCCAAACTGTGAGTCGCGACGCCCTGGGGCGCCGCGGTATCATGCCAGGGGCGTCGCGAGGCGATCTTAAATGAGTTAGCTCATATAATGGTTATTGAAAACTAAATAGTAAAAACGTGATCGCAAGGTCAGGGCGTCGCAAAACTATGGCAACTTCCCAAGGG
>JASKGO010006070.1:0-18135 GCA_030556065.1 Holobus sp. GC000080
GCACTTTAATTTCCGCTGTAACAAATGCGCAAATATTAACTTAATGTACTACATACTCGCGTATAGTGTATAATATTTTATAATACAATGTATAAGATATTAAAAGTGATGTTTTCTTATTGTTTCAGGTACGTACCAGGGCTTTCGAATATAAGGGATAAGACCGCGGGGGTGAGAGAGACTAAATGTATAGCAAACACGTACTCTGCGAGTTATTCTCCCTTTCTGGAAAGACGCATGCATATGCCGGGCGAGAGAGCAAGCGGTTGAATGTTTGGAACGAGCACCCCACTTGCTCTTTAAACATAATACCGCCAAAACACATAATAACCCGTTCATTGTCTCGTCATCTACTCGCGCAAACTTTGAGTGATTGATGATTTGATAGCTCTTAATCTAGATGAATAAGTCTCGGATTTTGATATCCGACTAGTGGATTTGTTCGCTAATTACGCAGCCCTCACTTCCACAACCACTGTTTCTGCCACTTATTGCTAATTAATTTAGTGGCAAATTCTCCTTCACTCTAGTGCTCTCCATGCTGTTGCTATTAATTTCTCTGAAAGAAATAATCAATTTACAATTTCAAATTATTTTCTAATTTGGATATTGTTTGGAATTTTCTCGTTTGGTTTTATATGGTTTCCACCGGAAAGTACATCTCTTGTACATTGTGATGTATTCAATTATAGTTTGGAGGTATTGATTGTTTTTGATTGTAATGGTTAAAAATATAATGTCATATTATTTTTTAATCATTATTGGAAATTATAGGTCTTTAAAATACATGATACATGACTCACCTTGCCATTAAAAAATATTGCCAGGATTGTTGTGCATAAATTGCATAGCAGCCATTTAAATTAAAAATCATCGGTTTTCAATTTAATTGGAGCTTCACTTTTTTTGTCGAAACATTGTGTATTTAAAAAGGATTAATTAATGCTAACTCGGGTGTTATAAATTTTGGCAACTTACAGAGGCATCGTTAGCAAAAACAACCCTGCATTGAACCTTTCGACACCGTTTGGAAATTGGTCCGCGTGACCATAGGAACAAACGTGCAAAATAATTGGCCCGTTAATTAAACAAAACGAATAAATAAACAGAACAAGCTTTTTTCCGTCTGGTAATTGCGCAATTTATTGTATCAATAATGGCTAATGATTTCATTTCCCTCCTACTACCTACCGTATGTAGCATACAAAGGTTGGATAGATGGGAAAAGGCAAAAAATGTGCACCTGCCTGGGGTGCTAGAGCCACTTTTGTGTGCCACGGCAAGAGCACCACCTGGCGTTATTCTAACACCCACCCTTTTTTCCTCTACCGTGTGCAACAGAAGCGAATTGAGACGTTCGCATAAAAGTTGTACAGACAGTGTCGCCTTTAAAGCACCAGCGAGATTCTCCGAACCTGACTTATAAAAATGCCTTTGTGTCGGCCGTAAAATGTGCCAATTAGCGAAAATTAATCCATCGCGGGGATAAATTAACGGAAACGGCTTATTGTTGCATATTTCGCAGACAGATTTATGTGTGCGCCGAATGCCTGTTATACACACGCGCTTATAATAGAGTAATCGAAATTCGAAGGAATAATTATGGTCCGTCCTCGTCCTGCACGGCCAGCAGCTGTTCTTCACCTCCTTCCTCAGCTCGGCCTATACTTAATGACTTAATAAACTTGCGGTTCTCCTTTACACACGCTTCTTCTTTGCCTGATGCTCGGATCGAGCGCTCAGATAAAGAAGTAAAAAATAATCACCTGCTTGTGTACGCGGCCAGTTTATTATTGCCTTAAAATCGTTCTATTAATATTTCCTTGCTCGAGCCTAATAAGCAGAAGAATCGCTTGCTCTGTTGCTTTTGCTGCTGCTGCTGCTGCTTTAGCTGCTGTTGCTGGGCATACCGTTTCTAGTATTTATAGTTTTAAAGCGCAGCATTCGAAGAGTGAGCTCGGGACTTGAGTATATTTAATGAGGAATTCGTATGCATTATGGAAATGAGTTACCATTAAATTCGAGCCCATTTACTAGTGCCACTCGTACGGTTGCCCATATATAATCGGCTCGCTTATTTAGTAATTTCACATGAAACGGCAATTAAGGACCATGAAAACTTCAGATATTTGCGCTGTATTGTGCGCACTTTTTCCACCCGCGCCCACCTCTCGCTCTCCCGTTCTCGTTGTTAAGCCCGCGTTTATTTATTTATCGGGCTGTCCGAATTTTCTGCTCGTCCAGACGTAATTACAGTCAAAGTTTATGGAATTTAATTGTGCAGTTTGTTGTCGCTGATTCTCCGCCGGTTTTTTATGCTCCGTTTGCGTTTTTCAACCTAATTTTCGAACGTGTTTTATTAAAACTCGGATTCCTTCTTTATGAACCAATTAAAAATATTTGCAAATTAAACATTCCTTAGCATTGCTAGTTTTATTTATCGAATTCATATATCTTTAATCCTTTGTTGCACCAATTGAAACATTCAAAATTTAAGATTATTAATATTATACATAAAAATTAATAATGGCAATGTCATAAATTAAGTTGCAGTAAAATGAAATGCAATGAAAAGTTGCCCTGTAACAATGCTATCAAACGAGGTTTAAAGTACCACCGAGGGGATTAGTTCAGGAAGGGATGAGAGTATTTTTTTCGCTGTTTTAATGAGAATTAACACGTGTGTGGTCCCCGTTAGTTTTTCCATCGAGACGAACACACTCGGCGCGCGTTGGTCACGAATAAATAGATGTACAATGGTGGTGAGACAGGTTCGAGTTGATGATGATGATGAGTAGAGAGGAAAATAACATAACTAAGTACGAGTTCTCGTCACGGTAATGAGCAGCGAGGAACGCTCTTCTCCGAACCAAATTACAATCATCTCACACGAAGTGGAATTACTTTATATATACCTGGGAAGGAGTGGTCGCCAGTCTCGAAGATATCTTCATTGTAGAGTCGCCTTCGGCACCTTTGCCGGGCTCACGGGAGGTCCCACACAGCATTTTTCTCTTCCCTTCGAAATACTACAAAATACATTCGAACCGAAATTCAGCCGCAGCAGCAGCAGCAGCAACCTCAACAGCATCCCCAACTGTAAAATTTCTCGGTAAAAATAATTTTGCGCTTCGCTTTTGTTGGCGGAATCCCTTCGAATGTAAATAATGAAGCGCGACGTTTGCGCAGCGAAATAACGAATTGCGCGTTCAGGACACGCACTTTTACGCACATATCTCTTCTATCGAGCGTTGTAAACCAGTCTTGGACCACCTAGATGCACACCTCAAGAGCAGTCCTCAGGAGTCAAGGCCATCATCGGTTCTTCTCCACTGTATGTAATCCGCGCTTTTAATATCGCATTGCGGACGTTTTTCGTGGCGAATAAATTACTACGATATAAGAGTTGGTTCCCGTTACGCTCGACAAAGAGTTCGCAACTGTAAACAATGGGCCAACTTTTTGATGGGCTCTGCGTTATGTGCGGAGGACCCTTGCTTGTTGTGTGTAGAAACAACAACAGCAGAAAGAAACGCGCGCCGCGCGCTCACTTTGTTGTAGTTCTTCCTGGACTTTCCATCTGCATGTAAGTTGCGAAGATATTATAGCCATTGTTTGGCAACTTGTATTTTCGGTTCGCCGCTCGCGCTTTGTTTAAACAAAGGTCTTTTTTGCATATGCACGTATAGAGGTACAAGTTGTCTGCACGCTTGTTCAGATCGATACACGTGTAATATCGGCGCTTCGGGCGCCCCTTTGTGATCAAATATATCTGCGGTAATTTCCCTGAGATCCCTTTAGCGTAATTTCTTGCTTTCCTTCTCTCTCTCCCTCTCACTCTCGCTAGCGCGCGCGCCCTTGTTCCCTTTAACTCTATCGTTCATACTGTATACCTTTGTCATGCAATAATTAAGCCATTCCTACTTTGACTTGTCAATATTAGGGTAAAATGTAAAGAACGTCTTAGAGTCCTGAATGATACTCGTTAAGGAATAATTAAAAGTTTGGCTTTCTTCGTGGGCCCTTCTAATTGTTCCTGTCTGCTTAAATTATCTTGAATCGCTTGGCGATTTTTAAGAGGCATTTTGTACTTAATTTTTCGTTCCTTTTTCTTATTAAAAAAAATCCCTTTTTTCTTATTTAAAAACGATCTTTCTGTCTCTCTTCTTTAAGGTTCCGAGAGTATTTCACACTATTTAATTTCTGTTAGCGCACACAAAATTCCTCAAGAAAAGCAACTATTGACAGTATTCGATGTAAACCTATATAACAAAGTACAAGCCATAAAGAGCTTTATTAAATACTCGCCCAAAGTGTGTTTACACGGAAAGCTCAAATATTTGAGAACACTCATCTTACTTTGTTCGCTCACCTGCGCGAAATATAAAATAAATGTATACGTCTTTTGTTTCAGGTAAGTTTTACCGGTCGTCTGCGTCCTGTTCGGCCGCTGTATCAGCGTACAGATTTGTGCGTCCCCTGGAAGCGTAAGAGTGAGTGCAAATTGCTATAAAGAAGGGCATCGGTGCGATTTCCAAGTCCAGAAATTTATAATCCTAAGTCTTCCGAGTGCCATATGTAACGATCTACACACCTATTGAGAAGTCTTCGGGGATCGAACCCGAAGTATTACTTTCCCCTAAAATGATATACTACTACTACTGGTGTGCTCTCTAAAAAGCTCCCCCACAAAGGCCGGCGTTTCAATCAAAAGTGGCCTTTACTACTACTATTGCGGCAATATTTAAAAAAAAAAAAGATGGTGGTAGTGTAGTAGTAAAGTAGTAACATGGCCATTCGTGATGATGATTAGCGTGTTTGAGTTATTATCGCTTGGCTACCGGTTAGAACACTCGTTTGCGCGATAAACCGCGTTCTTTCGCGTTGACAAATAAAATGCGCTTTGCGTGAATCGTCACCGAGAGTGTACATAAGGTGAAACCGAACGAGAAAAAAAAAAACAGGGGAAATTGCGCTCTATACGCTGTGTTATAAAATAAATATAGAAAACACGATTCGAATCGATAAAAGGCTGCCTTATTTATACGACCGCTCACATCTTTGGTGGCAAACGGTTTTCCATATTAATTCCAAAGTGTGCGTTTCCAATAACCTCTTTTTATAGGTTTATTGCCGGCTTTATGGAAATTGTTTTGTGCATGGTAATAAGTGGGTGCATAACTTAAATAAATAAGCTTTTGATATTCTATACAGGGTGGTCATTTTCTTACTGAGCTTCTAATTTCTGAATTATCGAAAAACAAAACTCTAAATCATTTCAAAATAATCCATAGTCTAATAAAATCAGGTTTTTAGCTTGAGAAAAAAATAATTATTATTTTTTAAGACTTTAATTAATTAATTATAACTCTGATAAACAATATTTTTGTGACCTGAAGTTTGTATTGAGTAAAAATCAATTGGCATAGAATAAATTTTGAGAATTAATTCCAAGAAAACTATTTGAGATTTAAGAAAAGAAATAATTGTTCCTAATAGATATTGTTTAAAAATACTATCAAAATAATTAATCAAATTATCCCTGGCTTGTTTGACTTTTGAGGAAAAGAGACTTATTTTTTGGTAACCATAGTATGATATCACGAGGATTCTTGATATGCCCATTTTTTTTTCCTGATATAGTATTACTTGATGGCCTCTGTATATTCAAAATTTGAGTTTCGTGTGACAAAATATTTGATTTTTTGTATTAAATTTTGCTGTGAATAATTTCGTAAAGTCTTTTTTCATTAAATTTATTTCATTTGGAACAAAAAAACCCTATTCAGAAAATATACATAATAATAATAAATACAGGATTAGCGGTCCAAGCAGAAGAAATAGGGAGGAAGTATTAATAATATATATCGTATTTATAAGTACCCAAGGAATTGATTTATTAAGCGCCTATTCAAGCATTCTGCTTATTAACTTAAATAATGATTTATGGGTAAATTGCTCGTCGATTTTTTGCACCTCGTATATGAAAAAGACGTTTAACGAGATCGAAAATGATGAAGAAACGCAATAATAAATCAAATAGTCTTGTAATGGTATAATTGCAACCATTATTTACGATGATTGTAGTCTAGTTTAAAATACGTAGTGCCTATGTGGTGGTCATTATTTATGTGCACCTATGTCAGTTTGATTGGAATATAGGTTGCAGTTAATGCGAATGTGCATACGTAATGCAGGGTGGAGACTTGAGTAATAACCAAAGAATAATCTTTTCATATCCCATTCACATATTACTATTTCATTGCCAACCGTAGCATTACTTTTATTTTTCATGGGCTCTTCTGTTTCCCTTTAAATAACTGCCTTCTAAACTTAGAGAAAGTTAAATTAATTGTTACAAAATTATATTTTTATTTTACTTTATAATATTTATTTGTTAATTTTATTTAAAACTTCTAATTGAAGATTCTTACAGCGAAAATTAATAAAAAAGTAAACGCTATTAATTAAAATTAAAACATTAATATCGGAATTAGAATGAGAATGAGAAAGGAAATTTCCCCTTTTCGCAATTATACCGCGAAATTTATTAATATTGCCCTTTGGGTGCAAATTCGTTTTTGATAATAATCTGCAGACGAAGCGCTAAGGAAAAAAAATGTACGCGTCGATTATTGTCGTAAGGGAGACATAGCGTGCATGCCTCAAACACTTCGAATGGTTCCGAGAATAAGAAGAAAATATGTGTTTATGAGATTCCCATTCCGTTTCTTCTGATATGCGTTATATGTGCCACCGCTTTCGCTTTCGCTAACCTTTGCGAAAATTATTCGATCGCGCATTTATTATAAAGCTTCGAACGGCTTTTCTGGCCAAAGAGCGAAAAATATATTACATACAGAGAGAAAGAGAAAGAAGCGAAAGGGTTGCCAGCAAAAAGGGCCCGCAGTTAGTTGATGCAAAGGTGTAGGCTGTTAAATAATAATAATATTATTTACGACTCTGATTAGAAGCGCGCTTCGGTAAATCATCTTTATTACTTGCCAATTATTTATCGACGTTTATTAAAAGCAATTAACCGGGTAATTAATTTATTGCCCTTTTATTGAGAGTTTCGATTTTTTGCCTCCGCCGCCGCCGCCGCTGTTGCTGTTGTTGTTTTGTTGCTCGTTGTTTTAATAAAGATGGAACGTGGATCTGCTCCTCTCCGAGGAGAGAAGCGAGAGAAAAGTAATTTCGTATTTTCAGGATGGATGTGTTTATCTATCTATATGATGTTTGTTCCTGCACTGGTGTGCTCCTCATATTAGTCGATGATGATGCTTTGCTGACTCAGTAACAGCAGTTCTCTCATAATATTTTCCCGTAAATTACATATTTTTGCGATGGTTTAGTTGGCCGGCCGATCGAAACAAAAAATTTATATTAGAACTTTGCAGACTCTGGGAAACTTCATATGAGCGGCATATTTATACAAATTTTAACTGTTTTTTTTTTTCTGATTTTGTTTTTTTCATTTTTTTACTGCAAAAATATTTTCAAGAATTTTTTTAATATTGGTATTGCATTGAGTGGATCGTTTGGGTTATTTGATTGTTTGCATCAAATACTTCATTGATATTAAAATAATTTTGATCTTTTTTGGATTTACAATTTAGACAGCCGATAGGTTACAATGAAATGAAAAAATCATTTTCAAGTTTAACTTAGATAATAAAGCCATTCTTAGGAGAAAGCCTCAAACATTTCAAAAAATTGTTTTCTTTGCGATTTCGCGATTTTATATTTAAATCTAATAATTCTTTTCGGTATTTGGTTCCATATAAAAATGTTGATTATTCTTAATATTGTTATTGTTTCAATCACCTATTTAAAAAAATAGGGAAGTTAAGAAAGTTATTAGATAATCCCAAAAATATTTATAAAAAAAAATACGCAAAAAACAATTTTGTTTTCAGAAATTTTGAAAATATTTCATTCGTTGTTTTCTAGCTTTTGTAGTTTTCGAAGACCCCTATAGGGATAATTTGATCCACCCTGTTATTACAAACAAACAAACAAAAAATTTTAATTTTAAGGTTCATAATTCAATTTAAACATTAGAAGCAATTTTTCTTTGCTAATAAAAGAAAACCAATGCGATTGATTTGGTGGTACTGTGTGAGAGGCGTTGCAATGAGTGCAAAAAGGGGAGCAATATTAATAAATTTCCGGTAATTGTAAACGAGCGAAATTAAATTTTATCGGATGGGAGGCACGTTCGCTAAAATAAATTGCCGTTTAATGGGCACTAATTAAGAATGGTGCAACGTCGGGTAAGGAATTCGTGCTCGCGGACGCCAATAAATAATTGTCGGAATATTTGTAGGAATGTCTCTGTGGAAGCTCTTTAATAACTGCGCGATAACGTCTATACACATCCAGTATAATGCACTTACAGAAGCGCTCGCTTCTCTCTGTAAGTGCAACTCGTTGGGCAATTTGTAATTCGCCCCTATAAAATGTTTTATACAATTATAAAATTCATTTCAAGTTTCGGGGGACGCGCCGCATATCGTACCCATACACATTTACTATACACTTACACACACGCACACAAACACAGAGACACATTTATAACGATTCGGTCGCAATGTTATTACGTTAATCCATTACGAATGCTTTTAACGCATTAATGCATGACTAGCGGACGTCGTTTGTGAATCCCGCGGATTAATTAATAAAAACGATAATTAAAAGGCGCACCGCTTCTCTCGCTCTCTTTTCCATAATTAAAAAATATAAAATAGCGTAAAAATTCAGTCGGTTGGCGTCGTTGCCTTTCAGCTAGCAGCAGCGGCAGCAGCAGCCGAAGCAATGGTAAAGCGGCAGCAGCAGCAGCAGCCGCCTCCGTATTTTGCTAAACAGCGGGATAATGTATGCGACGCCGGCGGTCATCAGGTAGTGACGTGCGTGCATTTTAATGGCGTCCAGCAGGATGTTTATGGTCCGTACGCAGGCATTCGCTGCTGCTGCTATGCGGTGTGTGCATCCCGTCATATGTCACCAGCTGTGGTGGTGGCTCCTCCACCCTGCTCCCTTTTTGCTGCCGCCACGGCTTCCATACTACGCTTCTAGTATATGTTTTCGTAATGCTGTATGTCTGATGAATCGCTATCAATATCGCGCTCTGCTAATGTCGAACGGGCGTAGTAATCGTCAGGGGAAATGCAAGGGTTGAGGTGCTCGCCCGGTTATGGTTGGTCGATGTAGAGCCATCGTCGAAAGAAGGGTGTAAGGTTCGAGTCCCTGTATTGAAAGCGCATATACAGAACCACCAGAAATGACTTGCCAGTTGGTCGAATCCACTACAAAGCCCTGCTCGACGCTATTGTTTGGCGCGAAATCGTTTTGTTTTCCCCGGCGCGCTGACTCATAAGCGTGATTTTACTTTAAATTATGGCCCCGACGTGCCCTCTCCAGAATTTTTACCTTTTTTTTAATTTTAATTTTAATTTTCCTAATGAATTTATTTTACTTAAAATTATTTTATATTTTATATGAAATGATTTTAAACAAATGGCTTTTTGATATTCTTGCGCTAAATGTATTTTAATTAATTTTTTCTTTCTTTTTTTTTTCTTTGAAATCTCGGTGTGTGGAAAAGTATAGACGAAATGCAAGGGTTATTCAATTATTTTGAATTTCTATTTAAAGTCCGGGGGTTGATGTTACTATACTATTGGGGGAATAAACATTTGCTTTTGAAGACTTCCCCTTTTAATCATCGGTTTGTATGTTTCATTTTTTCACTTCTTTTGAAAAATGGTTAGGTGAAGATGCTTTAAAAAATTAATTACTTTTTTTAATTAAATATTTAATTATTTTATTTATTACAAATTTAACTTCTTATTTTAATTTTTTTTATGGTTGTTATTTAATTTCTTAATGGATATTGAAAATAACAATATATCTGTAACAAGAAAAGCAAAATATGTTTATTATAAAAATAAATTATGAAATAAAAACTTGATTTAGTTTAAAAAAAGAAAAGTTTCATTTTAATAATTGATTATATTTTTTTTTTCAATGAAATTACACCTGCTATTCCCCTTTTAATCATCGGTTTGTATGTTTCATTTTTTTAGTTTAGTTTAGAAAAATGGTTAAGTGAAGAAGCTGTAAAAAATTAATTACTTTTTTTAATTAAATATTTAATTATTTTATTTATTAGAAATTTAACTTCTTGTTTTAATTGTTATTCAATTTCTTATCGGATAATGAAATTAACATTAAATCTGTAATAACAAGAATAGGAAAATATTTTTATTACAAAAATAATTAATTAAATAAAAACTTATTTATTTAACCTAAAAAAGAAAAAGTTTTATTTTAATAATTAATTATATCTATATTTTCAATGAAATTACACCTGCTGTAAAAACATAACCACTTTTCCCATATATCGCATGCATTAAAGAATTCACAGCGACTTTAATAATAAACTAAAACAAATATGAAACTAATAAATAATTCATCTGCAAACCATATTTACTGAGTAAAATAAAGCGAATCCATACTATCCACTGAAATCTATTTGCCGATGTAATACAAATAATAAATTTAGCATAACCTGATTAGAAGTACAACCAAAGCAGATATATCCTAGTAATTCATACACATGGGTATTAAACGTATGGAGCGAAAGTAGTTTCGATATAAATTGGGCAACTGAAAGATCCTGCAAACGCGCACCCACATGCAGATATACAAGTGTCTATATATACTCGTATTTCGTGTAGAGAGATAAATTTGCGAGTGCTGCGGTCAGAGTAAAGTAAATGTACACTTAGCGTCGTCCGTTGGCTGCAATAAAATTAAGGGCCCAACCGAAATTTCAGCCGAGCTTAATGACTATTATACACTCGCGTAAAACCTTGGGTTTCGAATGGCCGCCGCACTTTCCCACCGGCCACGTCCTCAACGATATTTCGCCACTATGTGCCTATCTGCACATAAGTACATTGAACTTGCATCAAGCCGCATATATCGAAATGATAGAATTTCTCCCAGGTGGGAGCCAGTTATGCCTTTCCGGAACGCCGATATATTTAGCTAGGAGGAGATTACATTACAAATGTACGTCTCTCTCTCGCTGTGTACAACATATCTGTGTATGTACGAAATCGATCCGTGCGTTTCGCATAGCATGCACTCGTGCAATGTGTATGTGCAAAATTTTAAATTTCTATTATATTTCTCGGTGCGGTCGATGTATCTGTATAGAATATCGGTTGGAATTAATTATCACTTAAAGGACTGCAACAGTATGGGCGGATTATCCTGTTGTGCGTCCCACAAATGATAAACGGTGCGATTATTTGCCGAGCGCAATTGTCGCTGTGCCTTCTAATTCGATCGGATCGGCGAAATTGAATTTGTAATTTCAGGCTCGGGCACGGAAAAAGAGCAGCTAATTAAAAGGGATGCTCTGCTTTTTTACTCGCATCAGTCGCTCGAAACTTGTAAGCTTTGGATTATGGTATGTACGAGTGCTATAGCGAACTCTGTACAGCTTTATTCAATTTTCCGATAACGTCCGTTTACCTATTACCATCCGCGCAAATTTTCTACGTAGCCAATAAAATATCGGCCGTCGTTTTATAATAACTTTATCGTTGCTCTATTACGCTTTTCTCGTGCAAACCCCATGTATTTTACGTTTATTTTTGTGTGTTTGAAAATCTAATTTATCTAACGGATAATCGCTTTGATGATTTATTTTTTTTATTTATCATTGACCACTTTTAGATCCTTTGAGTTAAAAGTCGCTGATCGTCGAAAATTTAATTTTCAATTCGCCGCAAGAACTTCATTGGGCACTTTTTACTCTATGTGACTTTCTAGTTTCTAAGATGCAAAGTGGGTGTATGAAAATTTGGATCCCTCATTTTTTTCTTCATATATTTTGTCACATATCACAAAAATATTGATACTTTTTACAATTGAGTTGAAAATATGTTTCTGACAACGGGAGCTTTTATCGTTTGGAATATTTGACTCGAGACTGGTCAACAAAAATCGGCCATCCTCTGTGAGGTTTTCATTTGCCCTTGATTTCTCTATGTCCTTCAGTCAGTTCTCCTGGATTATTAGGAATGATGTCAAGGGGAAGTACGGAAAGAATATTTTAATCGACTTATTACGTTCCTATGTTGGAATATTTGATAAGTCGAAAGTAGTGGTTCCAAATCTTTACATTACTTGCTTTGTGCTTTAAAAAAATGCGCGACATTTTGAAAACTTCATCATATCATAAGATACCTCTCTCATGAACTAAATTTCTTGTTCTATCGTCGTCTAATAGATATTCATTAATTTACTTTAGTATATTAGTCATTTTAACTTTAGTATACAATGTTTTTTCAGTTTTGCAAAACCGAAATTTTGTCGATGACTTTTGACTATTTGTTCATCAAATAATTCCTCAAAAACTGTTAGAATTATTGATAAACTTCCTATTCATATTAAGGAATCAGTAACAATTTTTTTGCGTGTTTTAAACTCGGAATTTTTCATTCTTTTAGTTAAAAACATGAAAGTTTAGTTAAGGAAAATCAATTTTTTATTAAAAATAAAAGAGAGAAAAAAAATGACAGGAGAGTAAGAGATTTTCATAAAAACCGGAATTCTTTGAAAGTAACTGGGGAATTTAATCCTTGCAATCAGCAACATATTAATTTTTAGCAGCTGGCATAAGCTTTTCACCGACACAGCGAGCCGCAGAAAACGCATAAAGTTCTTATCTGCATGAAACACACAGCGTTGTGGCAGTAGCTTTTTCACATATCATTATTTGCTTTATTTTACGGCCAGTTCTCTCTCTTACTCTGAGCAGCAGCCAGTTAGCTCTTGTTGCCGTTGGTGGTTTTTACCATACGTTGGTGCATTAATGCAATAATATCTAACGTATGCCTCAGAGGGAATTATTTAATCCTTGTAGTTTTTGCTGCTGCTGGCTGCTGCAGTAGTTATACACTTGAAATGATAAAACCCGCACATAAATATTATTAGTGCCGTTATTTATTGTGTATCCACTAAAAGGGACCATATGCACTGTGCTCAGTGCTTGAGCATTGCATGGCCGTTGCACTGGTTCGGCCGGCCATCTTTTCATGCACGACTGCGGCCTGTCGGATTGCGCCCGCATTTGTTGTTCAATGCTAAACCCGATTATTATTAATAATTATCGAACTCTCTATTATCACCAATAAAATAAAACATTCATTGCAGTACGGTTCGCTTTTATGTTCAGCACACATGTATTTATTATGCGGAACTAATTCGCCGGGGTGTTTTTTTTCTGCCGATGCGTTTTTCCACAAATGTGCCAAATTTGATTAAATTGCTTTAACGTTTAATCAATTCCTTTGTTCTTTTTTGTTTCGTTTTTAATTTGGCTGTTTTTCTGAAACTAATTTAAATGGAAATATATAGTATTAATAAATATGCGCATTAATTAATTCAAAGAAGACGTCATTGTTTAAAAACTATGATGAAAATATGTTCCGTCTTAAGTTTCTTGTGTTTTGTGTTATGTAAGCCGATATACCTTGTTTTACAAAATATTTATCGTTTTTTATTGATATACGAGTCATCTAATATTAAATTCCATTATAAACCATCCGCAACAGAAAGAAGTAAAAAAAAAAAAGAATTTACATCTAAAAGGAAATTTATAACATATTCAGGAGTACAAAAGCTATTGTTTAAAAGCCGTCATTTTTTTGTCGTGCGCTCAGAATGTGTGGTGCTTTTTTAGAAGAGAGTCGTCGAACAGGATGATGTCCGCATCGCGCGATTCGTTTCGCTTAGAATCTCCCTCGGACTTTTTTTTACGCTTAATTAACACCTATCCTTTTGTCCGCTCGCTTTATATCTCTTCATTTTATTTATATCGCCTCGAACGTAATAATAACTGAGAACGAAACGGTTACGAAATTTGACTCGGCTCACCGTTCATTGTGCCTTATACATAGATATATCTTAGCACACAGAAACCACACATATATATTGTGATATCGTCAAATTTAGGAGTATTCTTGAATAAACGACGTTTCACGGTATGCAGAGACAGACAGCGCGAGGACGGGAAAGAACATTTCGTTCCACAAGCAGTTTATACGTCTGTTACTACTAGATTGACGTCGATGTGAATGGTATATGCAAGTTGTGCATTGCACTCTGGCGCTGACTGACATCCAGGCCTCATAATCATAATGGTAACAACAGACAGATCTTTCACTGTGTGCGATCTTCCGAAGATTTGATAATAATGTTGCGCTGCACAACGTTGCGCGCTTTGTCTTCTCCACTTCCTATGCAGAGGAAGCAATAAAATTTTCATCTTCCATCTTTGCCAATTGGCGCACCTTGGGAACTCGGGGTATAGTATATTTGCGACGCATTTTGATAAACGCGCGTACACTCCAAACAAGATATAAAAATTTGAATAACTTTCGTTTGCAAAGAAGGGTGGATTTTTGGATATAAAACCGACCTTGGTTCAATCTATTGGTTTTCCTGCTAAATATTTTTTGCGTGCACAATATATTTACAATTTTTTGAATCAGTGTTTTACAAAAGTACAAACAAAGCCCTTGAAAAGGGTGTTTCATGTTCGGAAAGAGAATGATGGCTGCAAATCCTGAGAGTCGGATACAATGCACATGCATGCAGATCGACTGCAGGGGCGGCTTAAAAAGAAAAGCTATTGGTATATCGATTGCTTCAAAGCATCTGTCCACATGTATACTAATAATGATAATTATGGAACTTCCCTTGACAGCACCAGATGTGCACCCACCATCACCATCACTACTCTCCGCGTAATGTATGCGCCGCAATGTGTGGCAATTAAATTCTCCTCCGCCATTTTTCTCATGCAAATGCGGTGCCGTGATTTTAAAAGAGAGACATCAAAATAATTTAATCCCCGCGCGGCATCCTCGTTCTTGAATACACTTGAATATTATATTAGAGTGATCAGCACATGTCAATAACATGCTTCTGAGTAATTCAATTTGACAGTCAAGTTTCGACTAAATGCATCCACTAGGGCCTCTCGAAATGCTTCTCTTGCCCTTATAAGTTAAGGGAACTGCATCCTGTATATTTGTAGTTTTTCGTCAGGGGGTTTTTGTATTGTAAATTTATATTTCTGCTGTTAAAATAGATTGATATTTCGGTCGAAAGGTTTTATTTTTAGCGTTATTATTATTATTATTATTTTACGTGCCTTAAGAAATAATACCGGTGATATTTATTAAAAAGGTCAGTGGTATTTTATTAATGTGGTTTTTCATGTTAAATGTATTACTTTTTCGATTTTATTAAAATGGTCACATTTATAAAAGCATTAGGTAGTAATAGAAGTACTTTTAAATTATAAATCAATTGTTGGTATTTTGGTATTGGAAAAGTTTTACGTAAAATGTTTTTATTGATTGTTTTAAGATAGAAACGTAGAGTGTTCCAAAGATTCACAGAATTTTTTCCACTATAGATTTTGATGTTTAAATGTTTGAGAAATCTAAAGAAAATCAAATAAGAAATCTTTTCACGACAGTGTAAGTTATTTAATTTTGGTATTTGTTAATTCTGTTCAGAACGTTCGGATTCTCGTGAAAGAATCAAAAGGAATTCAATTTAGGAGACGGTCAGAACAGGTCAAGACATTTGTTACGTTTCTTGGTGCATTCATCTGCATGAGGAATTTTCCTATTGCTATACGTAGTAAGAATAGCCAAAAAGCCTAAACCGGAATCGACCGATAAATACATTTTGTCGGCATCTATAACAAACTGCTCGCATTGAATGCTTTTAAAGTTTAACGTTTAACTGAATTCCTTATCCAAAGTCATTGCGAAATTACCAATCGCAGAATATTTGATTTCGAAAAGAAAATCTACTTTATTCAATCTGATGTTGTTCCAACGTCGGTATATTTGGTTTGAAATAATCAGTTATTGGAGAAGTTTGCTTGTAAGTGCTCTCACAGAGAAACAGAATATATGTCTAATTTGGGTGGTTTTGTATTCGGTTGTGGTGACTGAAGTCTGTTTCCTTACCGGAGGCAAGCACGGGGGTGGTAATAATGACATTCGGGTCTCTCTCTATCTAAAACAATGATGGTTTTAGGACTTAATTAAACTCTGTCTTGTCATGTTTATCCAGGCCTGTGTATATACGTAGTGTGTCTGCGATCCTTGTGTGTTTATAACTTGTCATTAGCATGCTCCAGATTTGGAGTGGCGCACCGCCCGAAACAGTCAATTAATTCTTCTCCTAATTTTCCGATATTGTATCGCCGGCCAATTTATAGTGCTCCGCGCGCACCGAACAGCCAAGTTTGTCTAAAGCCATCTCTAATAGGATTTCTATTCCCCCGGATGGTAATTAGGTTCGCCGCAACTTTTAAAGTACTGCTAGTTTCCATGACATCCGTGTTTTCCAAACAACTTTGACTTTCGACTTCGCCAACTCATTGTCTAATTATACCGCGCCGACTTCGGAATTTAATTTAGCGTATACCGACCGACTGTGCCGTCTCTCGTCGTATGCACGCACCAAGCCCTAGTACTAGTAATGCATATGTCTGGTGTTTTAATTGCCGCCAGCACCACCGATCTTCCGAATTGATTTCTCAGACGGACTAATTTGTCAATTGTAATTTAGTATACCTGGTGCTTGCACTCGCCCTACAGATGCATGGATACCTAGCATGTCTGAAGTGGAGGAGTCCCTCTTTCTTTATCAATTATTCTGCTTTGCTGCCGTCCTCTCTCTGTCTCTGTCCTAAGTGGCTGCCGTCAAGCTATGCCTTATGAAACCCTTAATTTCGGAAACACGTACCGAGTTTACATGCACACATATCAAGTCATGCAATCGTAATTTGTCCGAGCAAATAGACAAAGGTCCTTTAGGACCGGAATAACTGCACTCGGAAACTTTCCCACCCACTACAGTATTCCACCTTGAGGGCTACTATACTGCTATATTTTTGTCTTCGAAATTACTGTTTACACAGTGCTTTAATTATGGTTTTTACTTATACTAACAAACATAAACATTACCTATACTCACACTCTAATGGTCTTAAGGGAATTTTAATTGAATGTTTGATCTATTCCCCGTTAATATATTATATTATCTTGATATGTAAAGTAGTCGTAATTATCTTAAGGGTTATTTATTCTTTTTTGATGAGTGGTAATATTTTCAATTTAAAAGCAATCGAAATCAATGAATTATTCGATAAAAATTTCCTTATAAAGAGGCTGAGTTTATAGGGAAAAATTTAGATATCTTCTTCAATTTATTGCAGGCCGATATTTGAAGATGTTGTTTGCCTTAAATCAGATAGAGGAAAATTTACGAGTAAGGGTGCGACATTATCAATTTAATATTTAAAATTTACCGTCGGCGACACTTGTACTTGGAGGCAGTAGGGAAGGGCGTAAAAAGCGTCCGGAGCGAATTTATCGAGGATTTGGTCGGCCTGGACACGTCGTAAAGCAAATTGGTTTCAATATCTATCACAAACTCTCCGTGTGCGGTTTCCTCGGCCGCAACTTATCGCCCATAGCACTTTCCTCGGCCATAACGTCTAATTCTTAAACGCTCCTTTCCATTTGCGACCTCTCCGAAATATTGCCTCGTATTCTTCTGCACTCCCGATGCGACTTCATTCAATTGTTATACCCAAACACCGAGGAAAAAAATCGCGCTCATCAATTAAGGCTCTGCGAAAGAAAATACTACAGCGGCTCTTTAAGATGTATCTCGGAAGCGAGAGGGGCCGTTGCGTCGCCAAATCCCTGCTCTCGTGCTGCATGCGATTTGGCTGGATAAGGAAGCGCAAGAATGACATCTTAAGTTAATGCAGTATGCAACGTGCGTTGCTTCAATCCGTGCCCCTTGCCAAATGTCACGAGCCGAATGAATCAAACCCTCGAGCGAAATCTCTCGGTATCAGGATTCCATTTACCGACGCCCTTAAAGAAAAAATAAAAAAAAACGAGAAGGACACCCCCTCGGTCCTTGGCGAAGTAAGATCCCTCATAATATTTTCCCAAATCTTCCTAATGGATCCTAAATGGGTTCATCTCATATGACACCCCACGTTTCCACCAA
>JASKGO010006071.1:0-40573 GCA_030556065.1 Holobus sp. GC000080
AGTGCAATTAATAAAAGTGCAGCTCGCCGGGTAGTCTTTTGCTCTTCCTAGTAATTTCAACTTTCTCGCCAAAAGTCTTATCGGGGCTCTGGCTTTAATGTACAGTTCGGAAACTATAGAAAAATGTTGATTTTCTTTTTCTTTATTATTCCTGCTTATTTAGATTTTTTTTTTTCAAGAGTTTGCAATTAATTATTAACTGCAAAAAATAATTGTTGTGGATTTTAACGGCGAAAATTTTTAGTTTTCAATTGGAATTTCATTAGTAATGACACATAAAAATGAAAATATTTATTTTTCGGGGTTTTCAATTCATAAAAGCGACAGCAGCGCTCTTTGCGCACTGAGCGGACGTTTTAAGAAACACAAAAATAACAAAAAAAAGAAGCAGTCAATGAAAGTAAATGTAAAAATTGTATGAAAAGTTAATTGTATTTATCAAATTATTTAAACAGAGGTTGAAAATGTAAAAATAATTTAAATAATGTTAAAGTGGACAGCAAAAAATGCTTTTAATGAAGAAATTTTGTAGTTTTTAATTGGAATTTTATTTTTAATGAAATAAAAAAGATTTTTTTAATTTTTCAGGTTTTAAAAGGGTAAAAAATGATAGCAGCGCTCTTAACATATTTAGGGGACGCTTTTTAAAAACATAAAAACAAGCAGTTAATTCAAAAAAGCGCAAAAAGAATAATAAAAAAATGAATTTATTTGTTAATTATATTATCTTATTATTTAAACAGAGGTAGAAACTGTAATTTAAATAAATAAAATATTTCAAAGTGAAGAATAGAAACTAATGTAATCTATGATGAAAATTTTAAAATTTGAGTTTATATTTCATCGACAATTAAAAAAAAAAAAAATTATTCATTTTTCGGGTTTTCAAGTTGTGAAAAGCGATTGCAGCGCTCTTTGCGCACGTAGCGGCCATTTTTAGAAACATTAAAACGAAGCGTCAATACAAACAAAATGAAAAAAAAATTAATTAATTTGTTTAATTGTATAGTACTTACCTAATTGCTTTTAATTGTGGAGACACAAGATGTAGAAACTGCAATAATAATAATTCAAACATTTAAATGACAACTTTCTAACAAAAACCTATTTTTAGATGCAATAAAATTTATATTCAATAGAGAAATTCCTAAAAGCAAAAACCACTGACACTAATTTTTAATTTTAGCTTCTTTAACTTCCTTAAAACCAAACAAAAAAATCAATTACAAATGGAAATGTCATACGAATAAATTAATATTTAAATTAACAATAATTTTATGCAAATAATTAACAAATAAAGTTTTTTTTTACTGATAAAAATTAAAATAAAATTAATATTACTAAAAATCAACATAGAATATCTCCTTAATTGAGAAGAAAATGGTTTCATTTAATTTAAATACATGCTGCGCATCACAATTAGTTGAAATTGATCAATAAAATAGTGAAAATTATTCATTAAATGAAAGCTGTTAATTTTTCTCCTATTAAAAATTTAATTTTTCTTTATTTCTTCATTGGAAATTGTTACAAATTATAATACAAACAAAAAAAAACTATAAAAATTATTTACAAAAATAAACAAAAACCATTGAAATCTGTAATAAATAAACTAAAACAATGCCCAACATCCAAAAACTTACAAAAAACCCTCTGAAAATCAATTAAAACATCTGAAAAAGAAAACCAATGGCTAAATCCAAATCATTGGCCAGCAAATAACAAAATTCTACAAAACAAAGTAACAAATTGTAATAATAATTACGCAAATCTTGAATAAGATACAAAAGGCACTGAGCAATAAAGTTAGCCAGCACATATAAAGAACGAAAGTGAACTTTCTTTTCACTATAAGTGCCATGATTGAATTCACCGAACAGCAGACAGAACAGTAAAAAAAAACCAAAACAACAACAACAGCAATCTTCACATGAAGAAAACTTTATTTTCCGCTTGCAATTAGTAATAGTAATAAACTAGCAAACTACCATAATAATTCAGACAGAGTTACTACCAGTAGTCATTATACTTTTTGTTTCAGATTTTTCTGTTTGCTTTTATAAGATTAATTAATCATATTAATAATAATAATAATATTTCAAAGAGGATTTACTTGATTTTTTTCTTTTAATTATTAAATCTACTAAAGAACGAAGTCACCTTAAACTTGCGCCTCCTCCAACAACTTCTTCTCCGGTGGACTCGAGTAGTGGAAAAATCAAATTTGCAGCCAAAGTCCAAGACGTCCTCCACTTTAACCTTAAAGTCCTTAACCTGAAGACCTGTTTTGTGTGTTTGTTTAGTTATATGGCAACTGGAAAAACCCAAAAAAATCGTTAAGCAACGTTCGAAGCCTTTTCTGCGTTATTCTTTCAAATGGCAAGCACTTAATTCTTATTGAAATACCTGCTGATTGCAAAATTATTTTAGGCTCTTCGACAAATCCGCTGTTTATTACTTTTAGTAACAATTTATTACCTTCAGTAACAATATATTACTTTTAGTAATAATAAAAGTAGTAAAAAAATACTACAGTTTATTATTTTATTAAAAAAAAAGTGGCAAAAATATAGTTCTTTTTTGAAGAAAAAAATCACTTTGGGTGACATTTTTTAAGTACTATGTTTTTTCTTTTGTTTTTCTTTAATGTCACCGAAAGTAATTAATAAATACCTCGCAAACTGGCAGCAGACACCAAACGCAAAAAACGAAAAATGCATTTTGCACCTATAGTAGTAATCAATCAGAGTTCAAATAGTAATAATACAACAATAATAATTACAAGTAACAAAACAAAAAACAAAAAAGGCAGAAAAAAGAAGAAATAAATAAAAAAATAAAAAATAAAGTGAAGTAAAAAAGAAGAGAAAACGATTGTGTTTCGATTGTTTTTCTATCCACTGATACTCTTTGGCTTTGGCTGACGGCAAAACAAATAACACAATCCCTTGTCGCATGACTATTACCAAGTGAACAAACAACAAAAGAATCCAATAACATAATAAACAATGAAAATAAATAATAATATTATTATTAAGACTAATTATGGTAAATTGTAAAATAAGTAAGTGTTTTGTGTTAAGTGTAATGTGTGCACTAACCTGGCATTATTAATTATTTATTTGTTTTGCGCTTTTAACTACTGTTTTTGGGGTTTTTTTTTTTTTATTGGTTTGTGACACGCACCGGATTTCACGAGTGATTAACGGTTTTGGTTTGGTTAATTACACATTGAACAAGACTGAAAGAAATCTTTAAGGTATTGATAGTAGAGAGCCACCTACCTGGTCTCCGGTCATCGCTTACTGGTACTTTCAGCAGTGCTTTGTTTTCAACAACAAAAAATAGAAAACGGAACCCTTATCCGAACGAAAACCACTGCTTAAACGGGCCTTAGATGCTAAATTATCGACGATGGGAATGCCGGTTGCGCTCCTGGCGATCACGGTCGCGGTCCCGCACTAAAAATACATATTTTTAATTAATAATTAGCAGAAAAAAATAAGTAAAAGTTTGATTACTGGTATCACGATGATGATGAGGTCGCCTTTCGCGGTTCCTGTGCGTCCCTAAACTCTCCCTACTTCGATTCTTAAGTCGATCACGTTCTCTACATTCAATTAATTTAAAAAAAAAACAATTATTTGGTAATATAAAAAAACAAACAAAAAAGCGAAAAAACCATACTTGGAGTCTCTTTCTCTATCACGTTTCTCACGATGATGGTGGTCGCGTTCCCTGCGGTCTCTGCGCTCTTCAACTGTGGCCCCCAAACCGCTTCTGCGTCTGTCGTCCTTTTGCGAGTCAATCATACCTTGGATTTCCTCAATGGCCGACTTCAACCTGGCATAACTGAACCAAACAACTTTAAAAACCACCAAAAAAAATTGCTCTAAAATTTACCCAACATGTTGTTTGCCCATTAAATGGTCATCGATCCTTTGCTGGGCATCGCCCACTATTAAAAACGCGCCGCACACTTCGCACACTTCCATTTGCTTTTCTTGAGCAGCTGCCAATTCAGCCGTGGCACTCCAATGACTGTTCTCGTTCTGTTTCTTCAAAGCATCCCGTTCTTCCTTCAGCTGGTCACACAGTTTCATCAATCCTTGCGCCTGCTCCACGTTTCCTTGTACACCAGCCTGCTCGGCTTCCTCCACCAAACCATTGATCCTTTCATTCAATAAATTGATCTGGTCCTGGTTTTTCTGTGTTTGTGCCGGCGTCAAAGAGGATGCTTCTCCTTTGCCACTCAGTGCCAGTCTCTGTTTGCCTTTGGTGATTTTTCGGTCCACTTCGTTGACCATCGAAGAGCAAAATCGGACGAATTCCTCCTGGTAGTGGATTTTCTTGTGCCCTTTGGCCTGGTCAAAGAGCCTCTTCACTTCTTCATCATGCACCTTGCTGCATGCACCCAAATCAGCTCTGGTGTTCACAAACAGGTCGTGCGGACAGAATTTTACTAGGAAATATTTACAGTACTGAAATTTGCACATAATTAGTTGCTTGTTTTTGTGGTTTTTTATAAGAAAAATTTGATTTTTACCTCTGGGTCTTCCCAATTTAGTTCTCTGCCTTTTTCGTTTGGGGCTATGTTTCTATTGCGGCCCATCAGTTCGTCCAGAAGGGCGGCGGCGGCTAGAACGGCCATCGTTGTCGCTTCAGTCCACTGATTTCTTAGTTACATGTAGTATTATTAACATCTAATTAGTGAATTTGCAAAAATTATTAATTTATTTTTTTACACCGCACCGACAAGACGCTGACTGTCAGTACTGTCAAAAGTGCTTTTTGACAGCATAACAAACATGGCGCGTGTCTTAAGTAATGCATGGTATGTATTTTTTAATAAAAAAATGTAAATTACGCAAAAATAATTATTATTAAACAATAATTACTGCAAAATAAGTAAATAAAAAGCTTTTATTAATAATTGAAACATTAAAATTGTATGGTTTTACTTTATTTTACTTAGTAAGAAAATGATGACAAACCTAACCTAAAAATCATGGAAAACAAATGAAAACACAAAAACAATATGGAATTACATTTTTGAACAACGAGTTTCGTAATGCGTATTGAAACACTTAGTCTGGCACACCCGGACGCCGCACGAAATGCAACAATAGGTGCTTTTGTAACCGCAAACAGCGCACAAATAATAAGGGGGAAATTCACTTGGAGGAGCACCAATGTCCAAATATGATGGTCTTCCAGATTCCTCGGCCTCCTTGACGTCGTCGTCGATCATTTGCTGCAAGCTCTTTCTGTATTTAATTTGATAGTATTCGACGTTGCGTTCACGTTTCTTGTGTCTTGTCCTGGACTCCAAATTGTCATCAAACTTGGGCACTTTTTTGCTCATTACAAGATCAGCATGAGGGTCTTCGTGGAAATTGTCGGCTTCCAAACTTTCCAGGAACTTTCTCAGACGTCTGCGGCGTGTGCTGTCGTCCACTATACGCATCCGTTCGGCCTCCTTGAGGCGCACGGAGCCTCTTGGATGACTTTTTGACATTGTAAGCTTTAGGCGTTCTTTTCCACTAGCGGAAAACTGATTTGGTCCATCAGATCGTCGATTTTCATTTGAAGAACTTCCAGAATATCCGTCGAGATGAACAGATGCTCTTCATCCAAGTCCTGTATTATGAATTTCCTGCCTAATTTCAGTGTTTCATCCAGGTGCAAAAGGAACTGTTTCATAGCCGGATCACTGAAATTACACAATGCGTTTTGAATATTTCAAGATGCTGTATTAATCATCGGTTGAAGAAGTGATTTTTTTTGCATGAAAATGCTTAAAAAATTGGTAAAAGCTTACCATTTTACTAAAATTCCTTTCATAACATTCACCATTTTGGTTATGACGCTTCTAACCTCTATTTGCCCTTCAATTTTCACAGTTTTCAAAAGTTGCTAACTTTTTTGTGAAAAATAATGATTTTCTTGTCATTTAAATGAAGATTTTGATAATTATTTAAAAAATAAGATAATTTCAACAAATTTCCATTGAATAATTCGCATCCCTTGAAATTCTCAATTGTTTTTTTTTTCATAGGAAAACTTCATTCAAAAATATTGGTGGCCACCAGCAGCAAACTGATTTGTAGTAGAAAAGTTTCGCATGAAAAATTGCTTTTGGCGTGAAAAGCGAGATTCCGAATCTTCGAAATCACATGATTTCCTCACGTGGACACTCTGCACGAGGCGCATGTGTGTTTTTCCCATAGGAAGCGACAAGTTGTATGTGTCGTCTCTGGTCTCCTCGATGACCTTCTTTTAAATCGGTCGCCCTTTGGAAGCCGATAAATTGCATTTTTTAGTTAGCCCCGCGCCGTGGAAATGTTTCGCTCGCAAGTGGGTCGCATCCTGATCGGTAAACTGGTGCCTGCGAGATCCGTACGTTGCAACGTCACAAGAAGACCCTTAGTTTCGCGCATTCAACAGAGAAATCTAGTCAGGTATTATTGAATATGCTGCTGCACGCATCAAAACACTGTTACATGAAAGCTGTTGAAGCCTTTCAGCGGATCTTCGCGTTGCCAAACCGCCAAGATGCTCGCAAACACTCCAAATCAGATACTATTCATCCGATTATCCAGCACACACCAAAGTTGTCCTGCCAGCATTGAGTCCGACCATGGAAGAGGGCACAATCATCAGCTGGGCCAAGAAGGAAGGTGACAAATTGAACGAGGGCGACCTGCTCGCCGAAATCGAGACCGACAAAGCGACCATGGCCTTTGAAACGCCTGAAGAAGGCTACCTGGCTAAAATCCTCATACCGGCCGGCACGAAAGGCATTCCAATTGGGAAACTGGTGTGCATTATAGTGGAAAACGAGGCGGAAATTGCTGCTTTCAAAGACTTTAAAGATGATGCTCCGACGCCGCTGCAGAAACCTCCGACGTCGCCGCCGCCGGCACCTCCTGCACCTGCTGCTCCGGCTGCCAAAATTCCTCCTCCGCCTCCGCCACCACCGCCGGTCGCTCCTTCTGTTCCAGCAGCTGCCGATGTTCCCTCAGGACGTGTTTATGCGAGTCCGATGGCTCGCCGTTTAGCGGAACAGAGAAATATCAGATTGCAAGGTAATTTTTACTATTTTATTTGTAAAAATTCAATTTTTTTAATAAATAAATTTAATGAATTAAATTGTAGGCAAAGGTACTGGTTTGTTTGGTTCAATTACATCTTCAGATCTCGACCATCTTTCCGCAGGTGCACCAGGAGGTGCTGAAACTGCTATGCCGCCACTTGGTGGTCCTTCAGTGGCTGGAATGCCACCTGGTGCTGCATTTATTGATATCCCCATAACAACAATGAGAGGTTTGTCCTTTATTTAATACTAATAATTGCTTTTTTTATATTTCTTGTTTTGTTTCGTTGATTAGGTACTATTGCAAAACGTTTGGTGCAATCAACAACAACAGCTCCGCATTTTTACATTAGCAGCGAAATCGACATAACGAATTTAAACGTGACAAGAGCAAGGATCAATAAACTATACGAAAAACAAAAGGTCAAACTCAGTATCAACGACTTCATTATTAAGGCCACAGCAATGACCAACGTTAAAGTACCTGAAGCTAATTCTTGTTGGATGGATTCAGTCATACGAAGGTAATTAATCTATCTTCCATTTTTACTCTTAATTACTTTAATATTTTTGAATTTTAAAACATATTTTTTGTAAATTCATTAAATTTGTTGAATTGCAGGTATGCAAATGTAGACGTAAGCGTGGCAGTTGCAACGGAAACCGGCCTAATAACACCGATCATCTTCGAAGCAAACAAAAAGGGTATTCTAACGATAAGCGCGGAAATGAAAGCGCTGGCAGCGAAAGCGCGCGCCAACAAATTGACACCGCAAGAGTTCCAAGGCGGCACCATCTGCGTCTCTAATTTAGGCATGTTCTCCGGCATTTCATTCTTCACGGCCATCATCAATCCACCACAAAGTGCAATCTTAGCTATTAGTTCACCCAGTGAAAAACTAGTGGAAGATGACAATTCTCCTAAAGGGTTTGTTGCTTTTTTTCTTTTTGTTGATTTTTTTTTTTTTTTTTGCAAAAAAGTAATGTTTTGTAATGGTTTAATGGAATTCTTGCAGATTCCGGAAAACAACAGTAATGGTAGCCACTTTAAGTTGTGACCATAGGGTTTTGGATGGTGCAGTGGCAGCCACGTGGCTGCAGCAGTTTAAGATGAATCTGGAGGAGCCAGTCACTATGGTCCTTTGAGTCGTCCATTTTGTAATGCGTGAAATTTGTTACAAAAAATTGACTGTACATTTCGTTTAACATTGTTTTTGTTTTTGTATATTTTGTCAATGTGAAATACTAATACTAGCCGGATATTATTTTCCCAGTGTTTGTTGTGCAGTTTAAGATGCAGAGACAATAATTTATTGCGTTTTTGATGAGAAATTTTAGAGATTGTAAATGATGCAGCTAAAGATGAACTCTAGAAGCTTGAAATCATGTGATCCAAACTGTTTTAATTGCTCCATTTGATTGATAAATATACAATTATTTAAATAGTTTATTTTTTCAATGGATTTTGATCTTTATAGTTTTTGAACGATTCTTGGTGGATTTTTGATGAAGTGGCTTTTTAGTGATTTTTTCTTATTTTTGGCGGTTTATTGTTTTAATATTTAGTTTTTATTAAGTGTTGGGGTATTTTAAATGAAGAATTAACGTGTTTATTGCTTTTCAGTAGCTTTTTAAGTGTTTTTTGTTCTTTTGAATTATGGAAATTAATTGGGGCAAGATATGGCAAGTGGGGGGCCCAAGGTTTTTATGACATGTAAATTCAAAAGTTTAAATCCATTTTTTGCCGTTCAAATCAATTAATTTTTATATTTAAAGGATTATTTGCAAATTATTTACTGCTACATTTAATATTTTAGTTTAATTTTAACAATAAAACTATTAAAATTCCTTTAAAACAATTTTAAAACTTCTTTGTTTTAAATGCAGCCATATTTGTTGTTGCCCTCCAGCAGCCATTATGCATTAAACATTGCACAATAAGTGAGGTTATTTAGCATAATGTCAGAAGGAAACAAATCGGAGCAAAATAATAGCAAAAACAGGACGAAAAGCAGTCATTCCCGACACCACAAACTCGTAAAACGTCCGCCAGTTAAACAGGAACAAGGGGAACACATAATTTACGTAAATTCCAGCTCAAATTTAAAGGTAAACAATAAACAAAACAGCTGAAGCATGCTTTATTTTCTTTTTCTGTTTTCAACATTTTAAGGCCCTTGCAAGCAAATGCAATAAACTAATTCATCAAGAAACACAGGAAATAGTGTTGTATTGCATGGGAGCGGCCATAAAAAAGGGAATTCTGCTGGCATTGCAAGTGGTCAATGAGCACAAGTCTTACCAAATCAGTGCCAATACATTCACAACTCAGCTAACTGATGACCTGGAGCCTGCCACCGACGAAGCCGACTATGAAATCCAACACAGACTGAATTCAGCATTAAAAGTGCGCCTGATGAAGAAGGATTAACAATGTACTTCACAATTGATGAGATTGTAAAGTGGCTGGGACTGACTTTATTCGAAATTTGGATCAATCTGATTGCACTGCTGCTGTTCACCATAACGTTTGTTATCAAATTCAATCCGGACATTGATGTGTACAGCAACAATTGGTGGATGATATTCTTGCCATTGTTTGCTGGGGATGCTCTCAATGCTTACTTTTGCATCATTGTCTTCATAAGAATGCAATTGGATTCAGCATTAAAGCCAGCATTGCTAAGAGTGTGCTGGTCGGGGACCTTTTTGTTTATGACGTTTCTGTTTAAGTTTTTACTGTGCAAACGACTCACGGGACACGTAACGTTTGATTTCAACGAAATTTTCGCGCCGCTCTTTATATTACTGCAATTAATTGCTGTTAGGGCTTGCCAACAGAGCTAATAAGTGTAAATTTTCTTTAATTATACTTATAAACTTAAATATATACAAAATGTAAAGTAATAATTGTTTAAAAGCTTATAAATGGCATTTTAAATTGTTTTTTTGCAATTTTTTCCAAAGTAATTTTAGGGGTAGTTTTGTATTGTTGGTTGCCTACAGTTGAAAAAAATGGAAACATTCGAAGAGCGCAAGTCGAGTAAAAGTGACAGAACTTGAAGTGGGTGCATTGTTGTGAAACTTTAGTGCAAAAAATTGCAATTTAGAGGCCCTTCCGAAGGGTTCACTGCGATTTTATCGATAAACCGATAATCCCAGAAGGTCAATTGAATGTTCCACTATAGTGATTGCAAGTGAGTACTCTGTAAATTGCATTTAAACAACAACACTGCTGTCTTCAGGTCAGGTCTGAAGAAGCTGTTTCTATATCCTACGTTTCTAGCACATTCGCAGCTAGAATAACAATTACATTGCTTTCTAACACGATAATTATTCTGTTTGTGTCCATACAGAAACTAAATATGTTCTCAATGCGTTTGAAAATCGGTCCATCGCGGAACAACGAGTGGAGATGTTTCTTCTGCTTGCATGTTCGCACAGCAACAACTCTACTGGGCATCTGGCAATTGGTAATTCATCTTTTTTTAAATTAAATACAAAGAAAAAAGTAACAGCAAGTTAATGGGAATTGATTTCAGATGCTGCATGTGCTTGCCCTGAGCATTCTGGCGCTCTTAATGAGGAACCACCATAATCATTATGAGAAGGGAATGATCAATATGAGGCAGTCTGAGTACGACAACATCCTGCCGACGCCTCTGAGCAAGACGAAAAACGAAGATAATCCGTACTACTTGCCCACCACGCAGGATGGCAATCGCATTTACGACAGCGACATGGATATGGGCGCTTTAATGACCGTCTGCACGTTGGCCATCACCCTGCTGCTCGTCTACGGCACGGTGAAAGGCAAAGCCAGTCATCTGTTGCCTTTCTTCTGCTTGCAATTGTTTGACTTTGCCATAACAACGTTAGTATATATATAGTTTTTGTTTATTTATTAGTTTCCTAAGCAACTATTGTTTGCTTGTTTTTGTTTATTTGTAAAGCAACAATGGTTGCTTTGTTTGTTTGCTAAGCAACAAATGTTTGCTTTTTGTTTTAGTTTAACAGCAACCGGTTACTTCTGTTACTTGCGCTCCGTGCATAATTTCGTCAGCGAGCACTGGCACAATCTGCCCTACCGCAAGGAACTGCTGCAGCTGAGTCCGCAATGGTTGTCCCTCATCGTGGTCTCGTCGTTTTTCTTCTGCATGCTGTGGAAAGCGTACTGCATCAGCATCGTGTGGCGCTGCTACAAGTACCTAACGTTGCGACAACAGGCCACTCGCAATACCGTTCACTACATTCTGCCCGGTGACTGTCCGGAACGCATTCCGGAACCCGACTATTCGTCTCTGCTGCCCGATTACGATGCGGCCTGTGCCAGTGCCATGAAGCAGCCGCCGCCGCCGTCGTATCAGGCAGCGATGGCCGGCCAGCCGCCGTCTTATCCGGAGGCCGTGCACGTGGTGGCCATGGGACCGCTCGAGAACCCCATTCCTAATATCATTAGGACCGAGCAACTGATGAACAACAATGCGGAAGCTCTGAATCCGGCCTTTCAGCAGTGCTGCAGCAGCAGCAGTACCATTGCCGAAGTGACCGCGGCTTCTGTTGAAGTTATCCCTCCGGCCTCTACTTCTTCAGCTGCTGCTGCTGAAGCTGTTGATGTTGCTGCTGCCAAGGGTGGCAATGCTGCTGGTTATGAGGAAACCCGAGTGGTGGTGGAGGCAGAGGCCAAAGCTGAGGTGTCCAACAAGTAAATAGGTATACTGCATGTAAATTTTAAGATTGCAATTTGCACTCAGTACTAAAAATATCTGACTTAGTACTTGGGTTTTTCGTTTTCTTCGGTTTTTTCTTCTTCATAGTCCGGTTATATTATGAACAAAACGCATAATTTACCTTAAGACACAAGCAGAAAGTGAATATTTTTTTATTTCTAGCGAAAACTGTTTTACTATTTTTAAGCAACGGGGTAGTGGTGAGATTTCTGAATTGCTGAATTACCCTGTATACAGCGTCATTGAAGAGTTTGTTAAAATATTTTAAACTTTTAAATAAGTTGGAAATTTGAAATTTTCTTTATGGTGTTAAATGGATGAGATGTCGCTACAAACTTTGTTATTTTCAATATCAACCTATATATTTTTTTAATAGACCTTAAATTAAGAATAATTTTGTCATCGTTTCAGTTTTTTTATTTTTGAAACTTTGTGAGATATTAATTTTTTTAATGGTTTAATGGTCAGAATTAAAAAAACTGATTTCTTTTTTGTTTGTTTGTTTTTTTTTAATTTATTTAAAAGTTTAAAATATTTCAACGGGCGGTTTCAATAAACTACCCTGTTAAATCTCTCTTATTGATGTGATTGATTGATTGATTACTAATGATTACTAATCATGATTAAATGATTATTGCGAAAGTGAATGATTTTCGGCCTCGAAAAATACATTGGAAGGATGCTCAACAAAAACACAAACAAAAACGAAGCAAAAGTGAAAGCAAATGCAAAAGCAAATGCAAAAGCAAAAAGAAAATTTTCGAAAAAAAGGTTTGTTCGGTTGTTGCTGGTTGTTTGGGGGCACTATTATTCGCAATAACCGGTAATTTCGTGCACAATCTATAAATGTATCCTATTCCAAAAAACATAAAAAATAATTAATGTTTGATTAGACGATTCCATTCGATGTAATAATAAAAATATTGACTAGAAATATCTGATAAATAATGTTAATACTTAGGCTCTTTATATATTTTCTTTTTTCTTTTCATTTTTTATTGTTATTTTCTATATTTAAAAGTCCTATTTGCAAAAATTATGAATGATATAAAAGTCTTTTTTATTCCAATAATTACTTTTTTCTTGTAATATAAACCAAGAACTTTTACCACTAAGAAATTCAAAGAAGTTCAAAAAAATTAAAAAAAAAAAAAATTGAAAAGAAAAAGTAATTGCAATTGGAATAAAAAGGAAATTGTTTTCAACTTGAATATAATAGTGTTAAGAATGAGTACTTACTTTCTTAGAGTATTTAAGTGATGTTTGCAATAGAGCTGATTTCGTTTCCGAAGCTTGTAAGTAAGAGAAACCAAATGCAAAACTGCTGCTAAGAAATTAAGCAAAACATAGAGATATGAAATCGATGGTATATTTATTTAGACTTTTTAAAAATAGCAACTATTATATTATTATTATTATTATCATTATTACATAAAATATACTGTGTAATAATAATAATCAAAGAGGTAAATGCCCTACTAGAATAATGCATTGTAGTTATTATACTCTCAATGTATTGCTAATTATATTCAACAATATTTAATTGGACGGAGCGCGAGTTTTTTTCTTTTTCAGTGCACTTAAGTTTTTTATTTTTCCTACATCTTTACTTTTAAATTTTCCTTTTGTTTCTGGTGTTCTTTAATTTCTATATATTTTTATTTTTCATCATCGAAAAAGTGTAAAAATAATATTTTTTGCAGCAACTACTGCTATTATTGTATTGTATTTAATCTACAAATGCTTTAAGATCGAATGGATCCTAACGGACAATCGTTGCTCGAAGTCGTAATCTTTGTAACTGCACACTTGTTGCAGGCATTGCTTGCCTTCTTCTTTCGTCTGCAAAAGGAAAAAGTGAAAAAAATATTTTTAAAATGTTAGGAAAAGTGGAAAAATAAGTTAAAGGGAATATATTTACTTCCGGTTCTTTAATCAGCAAAGATCCAAGTTCGTAAAGTGCAAAAGCGGAAACGTGTGCGTCGTCCGCTTGAAACGACGCGCATTTCCTTGCTTCTAAACAATTGCGGAATTCTACAATGGCGCCGGAGTAGTCCTTGAGGATGCACAAAGCACTTCCCGCTAGGAGATTCGCTAGTCCTATGAAGGATTCGCTGCTGGCGTCTTCGGAAACTTCGGCGCAATCTGTTTTTTTTTTTTTTAATTTTTATTAATTAATTTAAAAGAAAGTTAATTAAATAGATAGCAGCGGTCAATAGGATTTTTGGGTCTAGGTCTGGGTAATGAATGTGGAATTTTAGTGTTTTCGTCATAACTGATAAGGGAAAAAAGGATATTTTGTCCCTTATCAAAATACTTCTGAAAAGATCTTTTCGGTTTCCCGGAAATAGTTTTTAAGTGTGATGGAAGTTAAGAATTGATATTTCAATGTCCTTTGACATTTAAAATAAAAATTCAGAATTGTGTAATTGAAAATAAAAGGTAAAACTTAAAGATAAAAATGAAGATGGTACGTACCTTTAACAATAACATTCAAGTTTGTGAAGCTGCATGAAGCCATAGAATTCCACAGATACAGCATTTCGAAAACCAAGAGCCTCCAAAACGATTCTTTGCGTGTCAAAAATGCTTCCTCAGTACTTGGACAAATTTTAAAACGACGCGATAAGAATTCCTCCAGTTGCGTTCCTTTAGCTGTTGGAGATGTAAAAATGCCGCACACATCGGATAGATTTCCCAGAGCCGGAATACTTCCGTTGGCCCCAGCGCTGATGGTGGAAACATAAGTGTAGAAACATTTAGACCAACGACTTTGGGTCTTCAAATATGTGAAAGTCTTGAAGGCTTCGGCGTAATTCAATTCTATTAGGTAACACCAACCCACTTCGTGCTGCCCCAAGATTTTCACTTCTCTTTGGTTCGATAAAGCAATTGAACTGTTGAAGGCTTCAATTGCTTCGGGGATTTCGCACTAAAATACAATTTTTAGTTCTTTTTCTAAACAATTTTTTTCTGCTGTTATAAAAAAACCTTTAATCTGCTAACGCGACCTTTAAAGAACAAAAACAATGAAGATTCCGAATATTCCGCCATAGCCTTTTCGATCAATTTGGAGGAGATGTCAACCCCCGCTTGGACATTATTGCCATCCAATGCAAAGAACGGTCTTACAATTGTATGGTACCATAAAATGGCCAAACTGGAAATTATTTATTTTTTAGTATTTTTGCTTCTGAATTAGATTTAGCTAACGTTGCTAGAGGTGCCCTCATGTCGACACCGCAACGCGCCAGCATCAGATTCTTAAGCCCATTGTGGCGGTTTCCCTGGAACCCTAAAAAGTTGGTCAAACGCAAGATATTCGGTGGTAGAAGCGACATTCCCAATTGCAAAAGACCATAGCCGAAGGACACAGCACACATTAAACGCGTAATGGTGTCTTTGTCCATTTCCACCGGTTTCCTAAAAAACAAATCTTAATTCTTCTCTATTTTTTTCACAAGAAATTTGTTTTTTTACGCAGTTGTTGCGAAGTAGTTGAAAGGGTTTAGAGTGGCTGTTAAATAAGAAATGTTGCTGTTGATGGTACTGAACCCCAGTTGGGTGAACCTGGCTAAAGCACTAGGCACTGAGAGCGATTTCCGCAAAAGAGAAGTGTTTGGTGGTTCTTGTTGAAAGAACGTGGTGTTTGATTTAGGCAAATTATACCCGTTGCGCATCACTTTATCCTTTTCGTTTTCCACCGCCGGCTGTCCAATGGAATGACTGCTGGATTGATGAAGCAGTTCGTTTTTGTCGAAGATTTCCATGTCGGAGTAAATTTCAATCGGAGGATCTTTGGAGGGCGCTGCTTCAGATTCAGGGACTACATCTATGGCACTACTGACAATATCTACTAAAAAGTTGGAAATTTTCATATTTTTCATTGCCGCAAAGAAATTTGGCATAATATCTTACCACAATCACCATCATTTTCATCCGGAAGTTCACCAACTAGTTGCTTGTACAACGTGAGGATTTCATTGTAAGTTTGCAGATAATGTTTCCAAGATTTGCGCAAAATCCATCCACCCTTAAAGTACCCGGAAACATCTTGCTGAAGAAACGTGAGAGTTGCCAAGTACATCTCAGCATCCGCTCGGATTATCTGCGACTCCAAGTGTTCCGCGTAGCTGATTTCCAAATCAGATTCTTTAGTTCTTCCTAGACGGAACCATCCAGCTGGTCCCGCGCATCTTCTTTCAGTTTCCCGAAGCACTTGATTTGCCAAAAGCAGTTTATCTTCTTCAAAAGTCATCAAAGCATCCTGAAATGTTACTTTTTTTTAATGATAACAGTTTTTAACTTTTGACTTCTTCAAAAGACCAACCATGAAGACCGAAATAGCATATCCGCAATACATTTGGATACTTTCCGGATACTTTTTAAAGAGATTATCCGCCTCCGATTGCTTATTGTTTAACAGTAACTTTATACCGTGTTTGGCCTGCTTCCAAGGAGGCTCGTCCTCCAGGTACTCCGCGGAGGGGGCCTCCAAGTTCTCCATCGAGTCAATGTCTTCTTGCATTTTCAGCTCTTTGCTTCTGCTGCTGCTGATGGTAAAACCATGGCACTTTTAGAGGATTTTTCACAAAGGATTTAGAAGTGGCGGCTGTTGACGTTTCGCCGCACGTCAAGTGCCAGAAGCTAAGGGCTAAGGGGTGGCTGGGGGTGGATTACGTATAGCGCGTATCGATTAGATGCGCGCCAGTGATTGTCTTATGTAAAAGTATAATTATCCTCTTTATTATTTTTAACTATGTTAAAACAGATTCGTAAAAGACCAGAATATACAATTATATAAATAGATAACATTAATTATTGGATTTAATATTTACACAAGTTATTAGTTTTTATTATTATTATTATTTTTATTTTTTTGTTGCTTATGTTGTCTTGTAAATTATGGCCAATATCTTGGGGGGGTTACAACAGTTAATAAATTATACCACTCTTATAAGGCACATATAATTTGTTCTTGGAATGAACTTGAGGCTACAGAGATTCGAATCCGGAAATATCGCTTCCCTATAAACAACAAAAAACAATATTTTTATTATTTTATTAGAAATTAAATTATATAAATTTACCCTGTCTGGTTTGTAAAGATGCGTGTGGGGAAGCAAAAATGTTGAACCCAAGTCTCTTTCGGCCATTGTATTAGCCTCCTGCAAGCAAAAAAGTTATTACCACAAATTTTGCCAAATAAAAATCTTACATCTTGATTATGTTGAGATGATTTCGTATCAAAATCACCCTTGAATGACTTCATCGGTGCTTGGATTGTTGTCTCATCATAGGAACGCGATTCTGATATTGTTCTGGAAAAAAAAAATGTTACTAAAAATCCACTCAGAACAATATATTTTTAATATTACTGTATTCTAGGAGTAATATCCAGCCAATTTTCGACAACTTCATCATCAGTGTCAATAGATTTAGCTAAAGTATTGAACTGCGATTGAGTTCCGGTGCTGGATCTTAAATCAGCACTAATTTTCTGGATAAGCGTGGCGTTTTCGCTGCGATCAGCCTCGGTTCCGCATGTGGTGCCCAAAGTACCCAAATTGGCACCCACAGTAGCCGACACTTCAAATCCAGCAGACACCAAAGCCCCTGCACTTACAATAATTACAAAAAACTAAAATTTAAAAGTAATTTATTAGTTTTACCGGAGGTTTTCCTAGAATTTGGTTCCTCTCTGAAAACGTCGCTGGTTTTGCTAATTTTGCGATTTGATTTGCTAGGCGAAGGACCTGCATCTAAATAACTAAGAAGTTTGGCTTCATTGCTGCTAGAAATTGAACATTTACGCGTATCGAAACTGGTCATGTTATTGTTGCTTCCGTATTGCGGATTAGGAGCCGGATGGTACTTGGCTCTAGGGATCATAACAGTCAAAGATCTGTCTTTTTGATCCGGAAACACTATTGTTGCTGCCGAAGGCCCTGCTTCCATTCTGGAAGTCTTTTTCAAAGCTCCTTTTGACATTTTCCTGTTGTCTTTTTTGACTATGTAGGGCAAAGTATCGGAACCGGATTCAGAACTGGTTTCTTGAATCATGGCTCTTCTATCAATGGTACCACCAGCTCTGGTGTTGGGTTGCGGCAAAAATGCAATGGTACTGCCTGCCAAATTACGTCTTGAAGGTTTACGCCTGGCACATGTTACGATCAAGCAGATCAAAAGCAAGACAAAAAGTGTTACTCCTAAGGTGACCAATCCAATTAGCAGTACCTTCAAATTAATTTGGCAATTTTCGCCGGTGTACCATTGGAAACACTCGCACAAAATTCGATCGTCGCTTCTGCTGTAACAGGTCCCATGATAGTGACATTTTTCGCATCCTACTAATTCGGCGGAACATATCCTGCCAGGATACAGGATGTTTTCAGACATATCGGCGAATCCTTCTTTGCAGCTGCAAGTGTAGGTACCACGCAGGTTGAAACATTGGGCATTTTCACTGCAGTCATGGTATTGAATGTCTGAACATTCATTGAAGTCCACTGCTTCAAGTCTTTCCAATACTTCTTTGGATGCGAACAAATCAGTTCCTCCTAGGCTGTAATTATTGTTACGTAAATACTTTTTGAAGACTTCTTGTAAACGACTCTCTTCGGTATTGTCTGATAATTGCAAATTGAAATTATTGTAAACCCCTTTTTCGGTATCATCAATAGGTTGGAAACTTTGAATTGCAACTCCATGATAAATATCTCGAAGGTCACTTTGCATTACCATTCTATCGATAGCCTCGTGGGTTTTTAAGGCTAGTTTTGTATAGTCAGGACTTGAATTATTAGTCAGTTGTTCATTAAAGTTGATGGATTCCTTTCCATGGTGATCTAAGCCGATCTTCATTGTGTAAGTATAGGTTGCTGTGAAAAAATACAGAAAATTAATAAAAGTGAATTTTGGAAGCCAAATGAAGCTTACGTTTGCATGGACGATCCGGGAACATTCTTGCAAATCCAGGTCTGCAGAGACATCGCATCAATCCATCAACTTTTTGACACAGTTCGTTTCTTGAAGGCTTACATTCGGGAGAACATTTATCTGTATGCAAAATTTCCAAACTTGGTGGCGATTGAATCATTATTCCACCCAAAAGGACTCGATTCACTTCATTGGTATTAATTATTTCATCCCTATGATCTGTTTCCAAATTGGATTCAGTACTAGGAACCACCTTAGGAATTTTGATAACACTGGCTTGATTCTTATCATTCATAACAACGAAGAAAGTGTCTTCACTATGACTAGCATCATCAGATACGGATTGTCCGTTATGACTGCTATCAGAATCATTGATAATGAAGTCTTCCAATTCGTCATCATCATCAACTCTTGTGCCTTCAATTGTAACAATCGTTGGTTCAATTTCTGAAGATTGTACTTGTGTTGGTTGAATTCCTTCATAAATATCGCTGGTGGTGTAAATTGAAGAAGGATGACTCACAGTAACAGTTTCAGCTATAGTTGTAGGCTTCAACAAAGTGATAGTATCAGTAACTGTATCAACAATAGTTGATTTCTCTGTTTTCGTCACTAAAATAGTCATGGTTGATGGAGGTCCATCATGACTCCTCACAACTGTTGTCTTTGTGATAGTAACGGTAGCAGTCATAGTGTGAGTTACATATCTAGTCGGTATGATAACAGAAGTACCATTTCGATTGATCGGTCTTTTGAAAATTGAAGTAACAATTCTTCGTCTGTGAGTTGTGGTGGGAGTATCAACAATTTTCACTTCATTACCAGCATGATGCGTTGCCAAAGTAGGCTTGCTGAAGCTTAAATCAACAGTTTCAACTGTACCAGTGGGTAAAGGAGGTGTATGACCTTCTTGAACATTCATTGGAATTCCCGTTTCTTGGAAATCCAAGTCAATATTATTGCTTTCGGTGCTTTCAGGACGTTCATTTGTTGTGAATACTTTAGGAGTTGTAGCTGAAGGCCTCGGAGTTCTTCTCCTAAGCAAGTCAACATACGTTGAAGACGTGGATGAAGTTGTTACTTCAGTAATTGGTTTTCTAGTCCTGTTTGCTTCAAAATAATTTAATCTGCTACTGCTGTTGAACCTATTTGTTGGTCTAGTATAACTAAACGTGGTAGTTGAAGGTCTTTTAGTAGTTGGTCTTCTTGTAATAGGTCTTTTTGGTCTAGTTGATTCGCTAGTAGGAGGATGTTCAAAAGTAAAAGGTGTTGTTGACTTTGAATCAATTTCCATTGAGTATTTTGTATTGAATACTGATTGATTCCGAATTTCCGGAAGTGGGGCCAAAACAGGTGGTGGAGGATTCAAACCCATTACAATTTCTGTATCCGCCCCTTGTGGTCTTAGAGTTGCATTGGAGTAAATCCTTATAACTTCAATGGTTGGTTTTGCGATTGGAAGATCTAAATTCACAGGAGGAGCTTCTAATCCAACGATTGGTGGTTCAGGTGGTGGCTTCATAATTTCCATATCAGTGGGTGGAGCTTTTGTAGTCGTCGTTGTTAAATTCCGTGCAAAATTAGAATTGATATTCTGAATTTCTCCAATATTCAATTCCAAAGAAGGTCTGGCTCTTGGTTTCGTAGTGGTGGTTGTTGTGGTTGTTGGTTTAGCTGTGGTTCTTCTTAAATTCTTCTTGATATTTGATATATCATGCGAATTAAAGTTCAAAACACTGTTATCATTTTTAATTTGTCCACTGAATGGTTCTTCCGTTTGACTATTAGAATGCGTTGCAACTTGAACAATTCTATTGATAGGTGTTGAAGTAGTTCTTCTATAATGTTCCGTAGTGGTCTTGTAGCCAGGATATCTATTCGAAGACTGAACAATTACATGCGGTGAAGCTTGATGATTGATTTCGTTGGTTTGTTGATTCTCAGGTCTTACTATCGGATTATTGAAAGGCCTGGGTTGTTTAATATGAGGTTTGTAAGCCAGAATTTCATTTTCATGCGGCACATTCTTCAAAATACTATTATTGGATCTCTCTGTTGAACTCACATTGACTTTAAGAATTTCAAAAGGTATTTCTCCTGGAATCAACGGACGGCTATTGGATTCTTGTACCAATTCACCTGCTTCATTAAGTAGTCCTTCGTTATTTTGCAAATCGTAGGTATTCAAAGGTTTTGGTTGATTTTGTTCCAATTTTGGAGGGGTCATGAAATCAACTGGTGTTCCAGCTGATGGTAATTGAGGCACATAATGAGGTTTGCCCTGATTAGTATTACCGAAGTTATGGTAAGCATAGTATTGATTTGGACGTTGATATCTATTAGGTCTTTGATCCCTTTGATCCAAAACCGGTCGGTGTTCAGGACGATTATCAATAGGTTCAGGCCTTTGAATATTTTGAATATCAGGTCTATGTAAAGCAGGAATGAATTTTGATTGATTCTTCGAAGGTCGCTTGTGTTCTAAAGGTCTGCGTGTAATATCAGTAGGTCTTTGACTTACAGGATTCCTAATCCTATTATTGATATTGACGTTGGGAATATTCGGTCTGTAATAATCATTATTTTGATTTGGATTTTGAATGTCTGGTCTCATGTGATGGTCAATAATTGGTGGATTACCAGTACCATGAATATCATCATGATTAATAATATGCGCATTTACTTCGCTTCCTTGTTGAATCATACCAAAAGATATCGGAGGTACATTGACATTAATATCATGTTTGTTGATGTGGGAATCAACATGCACGCCATTAATATAGTCCAATTTAGGTTTAGAAGGATTGATTTGACCAAATCCTAAAGGAATTGAATGCGGTTTGATATTTATAGCATGATTGCCAACTTTAATGACTCCTCCCACTTCCTGTTGATTGCCTCCATTGTAAACGGAAGCAAATTTGGGGATTCCATTATTGAAGCTTTCAACAGCAGAAAATTCCGGTTCTGGATACGGAGAAGGGTCATCAAAGTAATGACCGTTAATATGCGGCTCTGTGGATCCTCCATATATCAAAGCAGTGGTTCTATTATGTGGAATATTAACAAAAGCCACCTGTGATGGCTGAATATTCACAAGAAGCGGTTGACCCGTTGATCTTTCAATTACTTCCGGTAATGTAACAGTTGCCTCATGGAAATTGATATTCCTTTGAGGTGAAGCCATAATGATGCCATCTTCAATATGTCGTTCGCCACTATCTTCAACGTAAATTTCAAGTTTCTGTTGTGATGTCGGACTGTGATATTGATCAGTTATGGGTATTGTAATCTGTTCTCGGCGTTCCTTTTGCTTATCAACTCTAATAGCATTTTGGGGACGCACAGGAATTTTCGGAACTGGTGGAGGAGGAGGACCAACGTAATCATCTTTGTTGGGCGCATGAATTATGGGATGCACAACTGCAGGTTCCGGATTTTGATCATGACTTTGATGTTTAGGCCATGTCTTATTGGGAATTGGTGGAGGTCTCATTCCTTCAATATCCTGAGGATGTATCGTGGCTAAATGATCGTGATTCAAAGGTATAGCTGGTATTCGAGGACCAACGCGACCTGGTTTACCAACAATAACATCCGAATTAGCTGTTATCACTTCCCCAGGGGATATGGGAATACCTCCGTTTAATAACGGACTTTCATGGGTTGGTTTTCCTTTTTGTGAGTTCTTCGGTGGTTCTGCATCAATATCCCATTTGCTGGGAATATTTTGGCTCTCTGCTGTCTCGATATCGCCAATTCCTCTAACGGGTATGTAAATCGGAGACCGATTTTGCGTATCACTAGCTTCATCATCCAAATCTATCGGTGGCGGCTTAGGAGAAATACTTTCATTGCGCCTTCCTTTCAAATTGTTCTGGATCAATCCAGCCATTGCATTCAACACAGGTGTCAACGCTTGAATGTTGATTGATCCTAAGATATTAGGCACAGTTGCAGGTTTGTTAGCTATCTTTGCTGGTTTCTTTTCCACTTCTTTGGTTGACGTCGGTTGTGATACTTTTGTAGGCGCAACAGTTGTTTTACGCTTGGTGTTGGATTTCCGCTTAGAGGATACCGTCTGAGGTTTCTTAACGATTTCTGAATTCAGCAGAGAGCTCAACGCGTTTTTTGACTGCGTCTTGGTGATTTTGTTCAAACTTGGGGTGTCTTTATTGCTGGTAACAGCAAAAGGATCATCGAAATCTTCTACAAATATGATAGTGGAACCACTGATTACATTTGGATTGGAGCTTTCAATATTTGGAGGCGATTGTACTAAATCAGGCATTGCAGTTTTATCAATGTGTAAAACCTTGCTCGGCTTGATTTTGACATCTCTATCTTTAGTCCCAACTGTTATTTCAATCTTTTTTCCATCACTAAGAGTGGCATTCTTCGTAACAGCACCACCACCGTTTTCTTTGATTTCTTTCTTAAGCGAATGCAAGTACTTCCTATCCAAAAGACTGGGTTCAATAACTTCAGTGACCACATTTTCCACAATGCGCGAATGCGAACTTATGATGGTACTAGTATCATCATCATCTTCTTGCAGCAAAGTGGTAAAGTAGGTGAATGTTGTAAAGTAAGTTTTGGTTGCCACAATATTTAAATTAGCTAAATCAGATTCCAATTTATTGTTTGTCTTCTTTTTGCTGCTTTGAATGGGCGCCGTATTGATAACACTAGGCTTTCCTTTAGTTTTCTTAGCATGTAAAAACAGTTTTTCAGTGATCACATCACTGGAAACTGATATATTTGTATTGATGATGGTACTATCTTTACTGACCAATGTATTGTAATAAGTGTACGTTACAAAATAAGTTTTTACTACATCCGTAGTAGAGTATTCTCTGGATTTGTCTTCGTCAAAATCAAAGGCTATGTATGAAGTCATCACTGAAGTTCCTTTGGGTGGAACTGATTCAGTGATAACCACTTGGGTAACAACTTCATTGGTTCGGATGACTTTCGATACCTTTCCTTCATAAAGAGTCTTTTCCAAAGCGATGGTGCTGTAGTAGGTGTTGGTGTCTTTTACGGCTGAAGCCTTATCATTTGGTTGGAATAAGGATAGGTAATCATCGGGAGCGGTGACTGTGTTGGTGACTACTCTTCTGGAAGTCACTACCAATGGTTGCTCGCCATCCAGAATGGTGTTCAAGTAGGTATACGTTGTCACAAAGGTGCCAACAGCCAAATTTGGGTACTAAATTAAACATGAAAATTTTATTTTCTAAAGATCTAATTCAAAATTTTGATTAATTGAAAAATTACCTGAGTCAATGTAATTCCCATTGCTGGTGTTGGCAAAATCTTCCCGGTGTTCCGTTCTTCGGTAGCCACATTGGAAACTACTTGTTCGTGACTAGAAACTGTAGTTGTTCCGTTTTCCAAATAAGTGGTCATATAAGTAAAGGTTGTTAGACAAGTTTTGGTCACAAATTGATTGGGGTATAGCGAAGAAGACAAGCTTTGAATCTATAAATAAAATATATTATTGTAATTATCTGAAAAACATGAAAAGTCAAAGTACTTTTGAAGCTTCTTGTGGAAGCATCATCATCATATTGTTGGTAAGTGTGCTGGGCTTCAGTGTGACCGCTTTGTAAATGGAACTAGGAAGCACACGCTTGACATCAGGTTCTCCTGGTAATGTTGTCTTATCTCCCGCCACAATCACTTCAACTCCATTGGACATTACCCTAGTGGCCAAATTGTATCTGGCTTCTTCCATTGCCCTTCCTTCATAGTCATAATAAAAGTTAGCATATAATTGATTCAGATTTTGGAGGCCTTATTTACAAATTATATGTACAGCATCTCATCAAAAGTACATTAGTTTGAATTTTTGTACAATAGAATAAATTTACAAAAGAGCTCACCTTCTTCTACCGAAGAGGATTCCACGGAAGGGGTTACAGTCATTGGTAAAAGGGGTAATGTCTCTGTAGCGTCTAAGTCCAGGAGAGTCAAAGTCGTAAATCTCGTCATCGGCTCAGTCAACGTTAATGTCTTTGTATGCGGTCTAACTTCAGTTGTTGAAGTTACAATTTGTTCATTACCATTGACACGGGTAACGACAAAAGTATAGGTTCTGAGCTTACTAGAGATTGTCGTTTTGGTAAGGGTTTCCACTGAAGTCAACACAGTGGTTTTCAAGAGCAGAATTGGTGCATCAAGGGATTCGGATAATTCAGGGAAAAAGGGTTCATAATCAGGTAAAGTTTTTACACTTTCATTATTACTGATTTCGTAATCTTCATCATAATCGTTAAGTTCGGTGGTTTCGTCTATTTCTTCTTCGGTGGTTATATCATTTTCTGTTGATGTTTCCAATGCAACAGTAGGTCTAAGAGTATGTTTGATTTTCTTCACTCTGACTCTTTGAGTTGGTTTGATTTGGATGCTTGAAGAAGTGATTGGTCGCTTTTTAGTAACAACCAGAAACTTTTTGCTAGTTTCTACAGGTTGAACATTCTTGCGTTTCTTCTTGATCACTCTTTTCCTGTGAAAATTCCTGGGGGTCTCGACATTCGAAGACTCGCCCAAATATTCATTGGAATTATCTATGTACTTATTGTGGTTGAAATTAAGCTTCAGATAGTCTTCGGGCTTAAAGTAATTGATGTTTTGGTCATTGCCAATGCTTCGGTTATAAATAGGTTCTATTCTAATCAATTTCTTCACTACTCGTGTCCTAGGCGTTAGTATACTTCTCTTAATCCTATGCGAACTATTACTAAAACTATTGCTAATATTGCCAATTGATTTCGAAACGTAATTTTGAAGTTGGTCATTGTTTATCAAAAATGAGCCCCCGCTTTTGAATTTGAATTTGTGCTTGGACGTTTCGACCTTTGGCTCGATGAGTGGGGCGTTCCCATCAAGGTCTGTTAGACTAAAAAATTATTCTTCTTCAGTTTGTACTTTTTGGAAGCTAAACTTCCGGGTTTGGTGGGCTTCACAGAAACGGGACTATTGGAAACTTTCTGTTTACTAACGTCGCCCACAAAACTTTCCAGACTTTCAGTGGCAAGAGACGACGATGGTTCCAATTGAACCACATCGGCACCGGGCATCACATAAGTGTCCACATATTCCAACGTGCTTATGACCAAATCATCATAAATCTTCGATGGTTCTACTGGCACATACGTGGCTTCACGTTTCTTCTTATTCTCTTCACTGCTTACAACAGTTGACAAAATTGTGCTGAACTCTCCCGGCGTTTTTCCTGATACATAAAGAGTTATAACGCTTGTTTCAGGAGCTGACGGCTTTTTCGCAGACTTTTTGATACCATTCGGTTTCTGACTACTTCCTTCTTCCGTAGAAGCATCTTCAACACTTTGATACTCATCTTCGCTGTCACTGTTTTCACTGTTGTTTAAATTGGCATCGGTTTCTTGGAACAAAGCTTTCTTAAAGAGTTCCTCATTGACATTCAGCAGTGGTGAATTTTGTTGAAACAAAGGATTCAATTGATGCTGTTGTTGTTGCTGCTGCTGCTGTTGCTGAAGCAATAACGGTACCAGCAAGCTATTGATTTGTTGGTTTTGCTGCAAAACCGGCGTGGGGGTTACCACAATGGTGTCCGTGATGAATTCAGTAGCTGTGACTACGTTAACACTGCTATCCAAAATTGTGGTTAGGATTTCTTTTCCTCTGAAGGTAATTGGAATAACTGTGGACATTTCCGTGGTCACTGTTGTAACATACGTGGTTGTTCTTGTCTTAAATTCCGTGGTTGGAGTTGCTGCAACTCCAGGTTGTTGATTTTGAAGTCCTAGCAAAGCGTTTGGTTGATTTATTGGATTCCCAAGGAGCAATTGAGACAACAGAAGATTTGCCAAAGGTGCTTGGGGCAAAGCTGGTGATATAGTATTGATAACAGGATCAACAATATAAACAGTACTTGGTATGACATGAGAAAATGAAGTTTTCCTTCCTCTGATATAAGTTGGGGTAAAGATTACTGTTGTGGTTGGTGTTTCATTCAAAGTATATTTCGTCAGTTGTTTAGCTCCATCAGCAGCAAACCCAGTAGACTCGCTTAGCAAAATTGTAACATCTTTTCCAAATGGATTTGTAGTTGTTGAATATTGTTTAGGTCCCAATACTTCAGTACTTAATTTCGCAGTAATTATATTTTTGTATTCAGTAATTTTACCATTTACCACTGGAATTGTTACTTCAGTGGGTATTTGATGCGTGACTGTAATGGTACCATCAGAACCCGGTTGCACGTAGTTGCTTTCAATGTCAGAAACTCTGCTTCTGGATGAAGTTCTTCTTCTAGAAGATTTGTTTCTTGATTTGTTACTGTTGGGAGTTGTTCTTTCTGTTTGACTTCTCAATCTACTTTGCGGTCTTGAAGTTGTTCTGGAATTGATTGTTGGTCTTCTAAAGTTGCTGCGTGCATTATAATTGTTTGAATCCCTGAGGGTAAACTGAGATCTCCCATAATTTGAAGATTTACTAGGTGTGATTCTTTGCGGAGGACTTGTGCCTCGACTTCTTGTATTATAGTTGCCATATCTGTTTCTGGAACTTCTTGGAGGTTCAGTTTCGGGTTCCTCTTCTTCTTCAATAGCAGCAGGAGTCGTTCTACTGGTAGGTCTTCTAAATCTGGAATAAGTGCTTTGTCTCTTCACACGTCTTCTAAAAGGTCTTATTTGAACAGGTGCGGCTCTCTTTGAGGTGGGAACTATTGTTTCTGTCTGTGTATTAGTGTTACTTCCTTCAAAATCAGTGTCTTCATTGGTTTCTTCAGCATTATCTTCAGATTCTTCTTCATTTCCCTTCACTTCTTCCTCTGGAGGAGTTTCTGTTGTGGTTGTAGTAAACAGATTTCTTCTTGGGAAAAGAGAACTACCAGGTCTTGCTCTAGATTGAACAGGTCTTGCTACAGTATTCCTGGTTGTTTTAGGAGCTGAAGTAGTTGTAATTCTGTTACCACTGCGTGATCCACCACTTAAAGCCCTACCAGATGAAGTTGAAGTTGGTTTTGCGGTAGTGGAAGATCTGGGAGTCGCAGGTCTCGATAGAGGAGGTCTTCTAAATCTCAACAAAGGATTTTGACTTCTTCTAGAAGACACTTCAACAGTAGTGGTAGGTGCTGTAGTCTCATTATCATCAGCAATACTATTACTGGGATTATCAGTCACATTAGTGGTAATATCATTCTCTTCATCGGCCGCAGTGGATGGTAAAGTAGGATTACGATTCAACGGCGAAATTGTTGGTCTTACTCTGAAGCGATTGGAACTTCCAAACGAAGAACTAGGTCTTATTGTACCAGAAACACTTGAAGATCTAAAACCACCTCTGCGAGAACTAGATCCAAATCCAGTAGCCGTTGGTTGGACTCTTCCGGAAGTTCTTCCTCTACTAGGAGCAAATGATCCTGAAGAACCAACTGCACTGGATGTTGCCTTCGGTCTTGAGAATCTTCTGCTGCCAGAAGCTGTTGGAAGCACAGATGCAGGTGTTGAACTTCTTCTGCCACCGCCAAATCTACTACCTGATTTTGTAGCCGGTATAGCGGTAACTGTAGGCGTAAAGTCACTTCTTGTGATAGTGGTAGCACTTGATTTATTTCCCTTGCGTTTTGGTGCAAACGTTGGTTTTGATCTTGAAGCAAACGGTCTTATAACTGGAGTAAAAGTACGTTTCCTCGATTGGAAGCTAAGTCTACTCTTCAGTCTACCGTCGCTGTCTTCAGTACTGTTTTCATCATCTTCTTCTTCCGTCGAGTTTTCCTCATCTAATTTTGTGGATTCACTGCCTTCAATCACAACGGGAGATGGTGAAATGGGAGATGCAGTTGCAGTAATGACTCCTTGAGTTGAAGTCGGACTTATGGTCGGTTCAACAATGAAGCTTGAAGTACTTTCTATGATTTGCGCATATCGGCCATCAATAACGGTTCCCAAGACTTTACTTTCATATAAAGTGGTGGTGTGACTATGAACAATACTGCCTTCAATCAGTCGCACCAGACCTGTTCTATGTTGCGGTGGTGCTTCCGTCAAAGAACTCTTCTTCTCTTCATCTACTTTGAAAGAACTCGTGCTTTCAATAACTTGAGCGTACAAGTTATCAATGTAAGTTCCAACAGCTTTTGTAGTGTAGAACAGAGTACTTATACCATCAGCATCAACGATTTTTCCTTCATTGATACTTACAACACCTGTAGGTTTCACTTTTTCCTGGCTAGTTTGAACAGTCGTTGAACTAACCTCTTCCTTGCTTGCATTATTGGTCAAAATCATTGAGGTACTTTCCAGTACCTTAGCATAGAGTCCATCAATGTAAGTTCCGTAAACATCAGTTGAAAGAACAGTCTGAGTTCCTTCATTTTCAACAGTTGACTTTATCGTTGATAGTAATCCCGTAGGTTTTACAATTGGTGCATCAGCACTTCCATTCTTTTTGCCGGTATTATCAAGCAAAGTGTTTAGAATTCCTTGTCCTATTGCTCTACCAATTTGATTTGAATCAACATCAGCAGTTTTATTAACGACATTGGTCACAGTTTCCAATCTGCTGTTCAAAACAGTACTGTTTCCGATATAAGAAGTTGTATAGTAAGTGTAAGTGGTATAATAAGTGGTATCTTCAACTTCATCCGATAATCCTTTGGTGGAAGCAATAGAAGCTTCCAAAATTTCAGATGTTGCTGTCGGTTCAATTCTAAAAGTGCTTGGAGTAGCTAAAGTGGCTGTTGGTGTTACAACATTGGAAACTGTTTCTTCTCTACTGGTGATTTTGGTGGTTCCGTCTTTGTACAAAGTAGTCCAATAAGTAAAGGTGGTGAAATAAGTGATTGGTAAACTCAAATCTTCAACGCTTAATGTATGAGTTGGAGTCAAAGTTTCAGTTACAACATTTGTAACAGTTTCCAAACGACTTACAACGTTACTAGCAGTAGTACCTTGATACATTGTTGTAAAGTACGTAAAAGTTGTGTAACTAGTCTGCAGAAGCAAAGTAGGCGACGGGATGATTTCTGATTCATTGTTTGACTCAGAAACAATTTGGTCATCCAAGAGAACATTGCGTTTATCAACAGAATCCAAAATTCGCCGGTCTCCTTGAGAAGTTGAACTGCGAACATCTGTTACCATTGTTGATATTGTTTCGTATTCGCTTAAATCCAGTAGCTCGTTCTCTGATTCCGTTGTTGACCTCAGTAAAGTACTATAATTCGGTCCTTTTGACGAAGAACTCGTTGTAATTTCATTGTCGGTAACTTCTTCAATGGATTTCTGTCGGTTGATAGTACTGTTATAAGTATTTGACGGGGCAAGATCCAAATTCATAATTTTGCTCTTCACTTCTTCAGAAGATGGAACAGCAGTTGGTGCAATGGCAGAATCAGTGGGTACTTCAGTTGGAGTAACATAATTTGTGTAGACTTCAGTACGACTGGAAATTTCAGTTTCTCCATCGACAAAAATGGTTGTAAAGTACGTGTAAGTAGTGTAATAAGTCTTGATGGCATTGGCGGTCTTCAGTAAATGTTTGTCATTTAAAGCTGGAGTTGGTTTGGATGTATCATAAATCGAAGCTTCTTCTTCCGCATTTATCGGTTCAACTAATGATGTTGGTCTTCCAATTCCAACGCCACTAGGAGTAATTTCAGCAAAATCTTCAAAAGTCACTGATTTAGATTTCATATCTTGTCCTAATAAACCCATTACTGCTTCTTCACTAGCTTGCGAAGACGGATCCAATGTTGATGTTATGACATTGGTTATTACAACTTTTCTTGAAGCTATTGAAGACGTAGATTCTTGGAAATAAGTTGTTAGATATGTATAAGTTGTATATAAAGTTTTAAACAACAGTTCAATTTCTTCGCCGTTTTCAGTGGTCATTTCAGTAGTTTCCGGTTCGGATTCCGTAACATGTCTTCTTTCAGTGGTAATTTCACTGATGGTAGTAGCTTCCGATTGGTTTTCCGTGGTAATACCTTCTTCAATACCATCAGATAAAGTTGTAGTTAAAGGTTCAGTAATTTCTTCATCTTTAAGGGTTGTTGTTGGTATTTCTTCAGTTTTTTCTTCAGGTAACAACAAAGTTGGTTCAACAGTAGTACCAGCAACTTCTGAAGGTTTAATTAATTCACAAGCTTTAGTCTCTTGAGCTATCTGCGTTGAAGTTACAATATTAGATCTTATAGAAGTCGAAGTGGTGTCACTTTGAGGAATGAAGAAAGTTGTCAAGTATGTTAAAGTCTTGTAAGCAGTTGTGGGAACCACTTTAAAACCGTCAGTACATTCAGGTTCAGGTGTCGTTACTTCTGCTTCTTCTGCTTCCGTTGTAAAATCTTCAATTTCGTTCGTAACATCTTCTTCTTTTAAAGTAGTTACTACCAAATGCTCAGTGGTCTGCTTCTCTAAACTGAAGTCTTCTTCATTGGATTCCGTAGTGGTGATTTGGTTTTCTTCAATTTCTTTAACTTCTTTTGGTGTAGTTGTAAGAACAGCAGTATTAGCAATAGTTGTAACAGTTGGAGTGGAATCATCTTCAAAGAATATTGTAGTAGCTCCTCCCGAAGACTTCTTTTCGGAAGCACCAAATGTATCTTCATCGTAAAATATAGTCGAAGGCTTATCCAGTGGTTGAGTGGCTTCATGCAGAGCTTTCGCTTGAAGAGATGCAAATATTTTAGCGATATCTTCATCCGAAGGAGTGGACAACATAGGAATTTGTGTTTCCGAAGGTTCAAGACTATCGGGAGCGAAAATTATAGTGCTTCCGCTTGTTGTTTTTACATTTTCCAAAGAAGGAGTAGCGATGTGCTGCTCATGAGCCAACACTGAAGATTTAGCGTCAATATCTTCACCTTCGGTTTCTTCTAAATTTTGCTTGGCTTTCCTATTGGAAGCATCCATAACGATGCTCAATTTGGGAGATTCGTTTTTAGGAATCTTCGTAGGCAGCGGAGGATTGCTTAATGTTGATGTCGGTCTTATTGGTTTGTTAACAACTTTTGTCGCTTTCGAAGCAACTGTTGTTTGGGGTGTGAAGACAATAACAGTGTCTCCCACAGTGGTTGTAAAGTCAGCAAAACCAGTATAAGTCACAGTTTTCAGATCTTGTTTGTTCATACCAGCTTTGAAGAGTAATTTCGCTCTTCTTTCAGCAGCAGTTGTCGGTTTACTGCTTTCGGTATTGATATCGAAATCTGGTAAGTCGCCCAAGAAGGAGAAACCACTCGGAGCGAATTCATTTCGCACGGTAAAAGTCGGCAAATTATCCCATTCTTTAACTTTCGATGGACCAACCGTTTCGTCCTTTATGATAACATTCAATTCTTCATTGTCCTGTTTCGCCAATTCAATATGACGATTCTGAGGATTCACTTTGAAAACCTTAACGTTGTTCTGCGAAGACACGGAAAACGTGCGGCTTTCCTTTTGCTCCTTCTTCTCCTCATTATCCCCAAATGGTACTCGCGGATTATTAGATGGTTCCTGCAAGAGTTCTTCATCTACCACCTCGGGTTTTTCTAAATTTACCAAAGGCAACGCAGTGGGGAAAACTACGAAAGGAGTGTCGACGCGGTTCGGGGCAACGAAATCAGTGTTTTTCACAAAGTTTCCCTGTTTTCCCAAGGCGCTAGGATTCAAATTCCAGGATTTCGTTTCGGAATAGGACCTAGGATGGTCGTCTTTATCATAGAGGACTCTAGAGCTCTTGGTCAGTAAGTGTGCATACAATCGTCCGTTGTCGAGGGTGGTACCCAAGACTTGAGTGGCGTACTCAGTGGTAACACCCTCTTGGATGAAAGTTCGGGCTGTGGATGTTAGGAGACCCAGATCCGGTTTAACGTTCAAGAATCGACCGAATGTGGAGCGGCCGTGACTATCCACCAGTAAAACTGTTGTAACATCTAAAGCGCCATATTTCAGAAGAAAGAAAAGTTTAGTTTATGGTACATAAAAATATTATATTTGTGTGTGTAGAAATTCTTTTATTGATGACACACTAAAAACTACTTTCCACACATAAAAATTTATTCGTAAAGGAAAAACGTGAAATTTTTCGTGAAAAAAAAAGGCAGTGCATGCACAAAATAATCTGTACAGATTAATGTTCTCGAAGAGGAAACAAATTTTACAACAACAACAAAAAGAAAATGTTAGATTAGAGGTTTATAAGTAGTAAATATGTACAGTATTTTACATAAATTTGCATCGGGTTTTTTTCTTATTTCGGTATCCTTGACATTTCAGACATGTACAAGAAGACCAATGCAAAAAGAATTTATTATCTTTGCAAGAAATTATTAAGAGTCACGAAGATGGCTTAGGATTAATTATACTGAACCAATAAAATGTTAATTGTTATGAAGCGAGTGGTCATACCTTCAGCGTCTTGTCTCCGGCGCCTGGGGGAAATGTTTTCTGCAAAAAACAAAAATACAAATGAAAAAACTAAAAATTGAAATGAAAAAAAAAAAAAATTAAATTAAGGAGAAGTGCCAAAAAGTGCGCTCGAATAAAATCGATCGCAGGTGTGTAAAGAAGGAGGTCATACATTGAACAACGCGTCGTCGAAGAAGAAGAAGAAGAAGGTATTTATGATAATGATACGAATTCTGCTTGGGGCATAACCGCCTGACCGACTATCGGTTGACCCACAAACTTCAAATTCCCAGAAGCAAAGAGTTTGCTCACTCCATCCAGCCCAACCAGCATCCGACACAATCTTCGGCTCATTTTGCGGGAAAAGTGCAAATTTAATGTTGCCGCTTTTGCACTTTGGCCGCACACTTAATTTGTATATTGCCTTTGCATGTTTTCAATAGCAAATTCTCTTTCACTTTTAACCGCAATTTCGTCATTTTTAAACGCGATGCAGATCGCCAAGAGGAGATTTATTTCACGCTTCGATCGATCTGCACTTGACTCCGATATTCTTCTCTCGATTACTTGCATTGTCTTAAGTTCTTAGTTTTAAATCTTCAAAGCAAACGGCCGTAAAACAAATTGGCAAATTTGCTGTTAATGAACAGGAAACTTTTTTACGTAATGCTAAAGTTTTGTTTTCGGCTTTTCGCTTTTTCGCTCGCGATTGGAAAGTAAAGAAATTTCCAATAAGTGCGCTCCGTTGATGATGATGATGATGATGAACTAAAAATTGACCACGTAAGCATTGAGTAATCATCGACATCGGGCAAAAATTATGTAAATGGTTCGGCGTAAATTTTGTCGTGACGATTCCTCCGGTAACCATTCGAGCAGCGCCATAAGTTTTATGCTAATTTAACATTCTGTTTCTGCATTTTCGCACAAGAATAACAGCAGAAAAAACACACTCAAAGCCAATCGAATCGAAAGTCACATTTTCACCTAATACGTAATTATTGTGGTACTGGTACACGATGAAGAAAGTTGTCTATCAGCTCAAAGAAGAAATAATAAAATAAAAAAAGAAAAGAAATAATAATAATTTATTGAAAACTATTAACAACGAAACAATTAAATTGTTTGTTATTTAAATTAGCCAGACGCCCATTTTTTACACAATAGTCTACTTGCAATTATGCAAGGGATCATGTTCCATTACTAATGCTTCACGAAGTTCTTTATTTATTTAATTATTTATTATGTGTTGCTTGTGTTGTCTCACAAGCAAAAGGAACGAGGAGGAATACGGATTTAAGTATTTGGAAACACCGGCTCGTTCGCCTCCGCACCTTCAGCATTCTTGTTTCCCAGCATCAGAAGGAGAGAAAGTGCGGAGAGTGATCTAAGGCTATAAACACGAATGCAACTCTAATTTTTTTTTTCAACGCACAACTCGTTTTTGAAAAGCAAATACCGATTGCTATATGGATTATGGTAATTTGCACAAAGCAAACTCACTGTCTGTCTGTCTGCACAATATTCTAATGGACAAGCAATTTTTGCATTAAAAAAATTTGTTAAAATAATTTCTTTGTGTAATTAATGATAAATAATTAATAATCTGAAAGTATATTTATTTTAATGATGTTTTTAATAAATTTGGTCATTTAATTAATTAATTAATTTAACAAATTTTCAAATATTTATGTTTTATTAAATTTTATTCAGAGTGATTTATTTTTAAAATTTCTTTATTAATGTTTAATATTGCTTATAGAATAGTAATTGAAAGTATTTTTTGAAGCAGGATACATTTTCTTAAAGGAGATACCAAAATTATTGATATCTGTTAATTAGTTAAAAAGTTATTAATGTTTTTAGTTTCTATTTGTTTGATTTTTAAATGGGTGGCACCGATCTAAAAAGACACATTTTACAGATTGGTTTATAATAATTAAAGTATTAGACCGATTTCAATAATTTTTATATAAAAAAATTGCCAATTAAATTACCATTAAATACTTTAAACAAAATTGTATTTGAAGCAATTATTTGATTTTTTACTGGGTTCTTAATTTTTGAATTTTAATTATCTGATATTACAAAAACCAAAAGCAAGTAAAAAACAAAATAAACAATTAGAAAATTTAATTGCTTTTAAAATGGCTTCAAAATTGTTGAAATATCATAATTAGTTGTTAAGTTGTTAAAGTTTTTATGTTTTGCGGGATTGTTGCTTGACTCACTTTTCTTGTTTGACTCAATGTATTTTAAATGGACCGCTTTGAGTCAAAAAGTACCTTTACATATTTGTTTATAACAATTAAAATAATGGACCGATTTGAATAATTTTTTCATTTAATTATTTCTAATTAAATTGTCTTTAATTATTTGAAACAAATTTTTAATTTAATTAATTATTTAATTTTATATTGGGTATTTTATTTTTAAAGATTAATTATTTATTATTGCAAATTTAAAAATTAAAATAAACATTAAACGAATTTATTGCTGATTTTATTACCTTTAAGATAACACTAAATTTGTAAAAATATCTTTATTAGATCAAAAGTTATTAATTATTTTCTGTTCGTTAATTAAACATAATGTGGTGACGCTACGACGCAAAAAGTATTTATAGAAATTTATTTATAAAATTTAAAGTAACCGACTGATTTAAATTATTGCTTAATAAATTGCCTTTAATTATTTTAAACAAATTTTTAATTTAAACATTTTTTTGATTTTATATAGTTTTATAATTTTTCAATTTCGTTTATTTATTATAACAGAAATAAAATTAAATATGTTCTTACATTATTCATGTAGAAAAATAAATTACCTTTAAAATGACACTAAAATCTTTTCGATATCTCAATTAGATCAAAAGTTATTAAAGTTTTTCTAACTTTTGGGTTCGTCGCTTAACCACCCAAATGACTGCTGATCGATTGAGTCTCCATGTATTTTAAATGGAGCGCTCCGAAGCAAAAACTATTTTTACAAATTTCTTCATAAAATCAAAAGTAATGCATCGATTTTTATGATTTTTTCACATAAATATTTCTAATTAAATTACCTTTCATATAATTATACAATAATTTAATTTTATCACATTTGTAACTTTATACTAGGGGTTTTACTTTTTAATTGCATTTATTTATTACAAGAAAATGTAAAAATAAAATAAATATATAATTTTTAAATAGAACATTAAATTGCCTTTAAAATAATATCAAAATTGTAGCAATATCGTAATTACTTTAAAAGTTATTAAAGTTTTTATAATTTGAAGCAAATAAATTAAAGATGGCCGACGAATATAATTTGAATTTTTTAGTTTTCGATGCTTTTCAATGGTTTTTCAGCAGTATTTTGCAATTAAAATGCAACAAATAATTAAAAACAGTAAATTTTTTTGCGTTTTACACTAATTCTATCATTTGAAAAACCAGAAAATCAATTGAAAGCAAGAAAAAACGACTAATTAAAATTAAAAATTAAAATATGAAATAAACATAGAAAAAGAAAAGAAACCAGTCGGAACAGTTTGTAAACAGAGAAACGTTACCATATTTATAGGAAAACAACCTTCGTTTGCTTTAGTTTTTAATTTTTATGAATTTTAATTATTGTCGCGCACGCATTGATTTCAATATTAGTGTTTATAATTAATTGCGTGAATAGAAAGCATCCGAATCAAGGTCACTATAAATACTTTTATCTCTTCTAATATGTTTTATATATCGCTTTTTTTCTTCCTATATAAAGTATATAAAAGTTGTCTTTTGAGCGCATTAATAGAAATTCAAGAGAGAGAGAGGAATGTGCACAGAGCATTAATTGCATTTTCGATGGCGAGATTCAGTAAAAACTGAAAACGGACAGCGGAAAAGTGTGAAGCGGAGAGCGGCAGAAAAACACCTAAAACACGCTCTACTAATAAAGCAAACGATCTTCGCGATTCTTCAAAAACTTTAGCAAAGTGCTAATTAACAATTTCACTTATTTCGTTAACATCTGTAGTGTTTAATTGAGCGTCCGCCGGCACTTAAAAGAAGATTATTTTATGGAAATTTCGTCGTTATTAAAATGCTAATTACATCGGCAGAGAGGAATTTAAGAGAAAGTGTTTAGGGGTTAATTTATTATTATTATTATTTCTTTCTTGATTAATTACTTATAACTTTCATAAATTATTATTATATTTTTTTTTCTCTCTAAATAAACTGCTAAGAGTGTGTTTTAAATGTTATATAAAGTATAAATAACTGAATAAACAATATCGTTAGCATTTGTGAACAAATGACCTTTCACGCTTTTTCTTCCTTTTATTGATATTTATTTTTAATCATGTGAAATGTTCTTTTCATTAGAATAATTTCGGTTGCACTTGTTTCCTATTATTTTTTCCTGATGCAGTATAAAATTAGTTTTGACCTTTTCGGTGCTTTCGACCTTTGTTTTTGTTTTTGCTTTTTTTGGTTGATTCTAAAAAAAACTTTCCATTTTAATGTTAATAAATAATAATTTCGAAGGCGTGCACAATAAGGGCTTTGTTTTAAACTTTTAAGCACTTTATTATTACCACTTTGTGATTACTGAAACAAAAAATGTAATTATGGTACATTAGGTGCAGTAATAAATCACTGGTTTCTTCTTAGGAATGTTACTTTAGTTTCTTGTTTCAATAAAGCACGAGTCCCAGATTTGTTTTTTTATTATTTTTTTTTAGTCATAGCATATGTCACATAATGAACAAAATTAACTGTTATTTACAAATAAAATATACACTTTTTTTTATTAATTAAAAATATCTTTGTAAATTTAAATTGTAGAACAATATTGGCATTTATTTTAAATAACGGGTGGTCTTTCAATTAATGATGTAATGTTAATAAATTTGGCTATTAATTACATATTTAAGTTACAGTTATTGTTTGGCCTACTTAAACCAAAACGAGAATCGACAAAAAAATCCAGTCAATTAGTTTTTTCTACTTCCAGCTTACAGTTTTTTCTTTACTTTTTTAGTTTTTCGTACAAAAAAAAAAATCAAAACAATTTAATATATTTTAATTAAAGCAACTACAATTGATTTTTAGTAATTAAAAATTAAACTTTCTTTTAGCATTAAAACTATTTATGAAAATCGGAATTTATTTTGTTTGCATTTGTACAGTCAAATGAAGACGAAGAATGTTGAGTAAAATTTAACACTTAAAGGAAGACAAACAAAATAAATATTTGTTTTGCCTACTTAAATTTACATTAAAGTTTTTGCAAATATTTACAAGAAACCAATAATTTTAGGTTATCAGAAAAATCTATCGAAAAATATATAATTTTCGTTATTTTTTTTTAATTTTTAAGGATTTTAAAGGAAAATAAATTAAATATTAAAATTGTTATCGTTGTAATTGCTAAATGTTATATTACTGTACATGTAATTGTAATTGTAAATCATTTGTTTGGTTGTCAAAAGAGGTAAAATTAGGTTTATTACTATAACAATAAACAAATAATACAGTAAATTATAAGCCATAAAAGATGACAACAATGCAGAAATAAAGTTTACTGATTTGCTATTTTATTCTGCTTTCAAGAAACAAACAAACAACAAAGTTTTACTGCAAAAGAATATATCTTTTTATTCTTTATAATTGTTGAAATAAATTGACTTTATTTTAAGTACTATTTTGTTCTTTTTTATAGTGCTTTATTTAAAAAAAAAAATCTAATTTTTAAATTACTAAAATTTTACAATTTTTATTTCTTTTTTTTTTTAGGTGTTAAAAAGTTGTTCTTTCCAAGGAACATTGAATTATTAATTTAAATTGTATTTGTTTATTGTTTTGAAATTTAAAAAGTTATTATTTTTCTTTAGAAAAATAAATTATAAAATAGTTTGTTGTCATTCTAAAGGATCCAATGAAAGAGTCAGAGTTCAATCGACTGATACAAATCGATTTAAAAACATTTTCTTAAATTAAAAAGTGCAGAAAGGTGTATTTTTTCGTTCTTAACTTTAAAATATATTTAAAAATAATTTTCTTTCCTTGAGATTCTGTGAATTACTTTTATTTAATTTATAAAAAACGATTTAAAAACGTTTTTTTCAATTTAAAAAATGTCGAAAAACTAACTTTTTCATTATTTTCTTAATCTTAAAATATATTTGAAGATTGATAATTATCTTTCCTTCGAATTAACCGTAAGAATAACCTTTTATTAACAAATAGTAACAATTTTAAAACATTTTCTTTCATTTAAAAAGCGTATAAAACATTACTTTTTCATTCTTTTCTTATTCTCAATATTTTTTCATATTTTAAAATTGATATAGAAAAGCTGATTTTTTCATCCTAATTATTAATTATATTTTAAAATTGATAATAGTCCTTTAAAACGATTAAAAAAAAGGAATTACTTTTAATTGACAATTCATTCGATTTATAAATAATTTCTTAATTTAAAACGTAGAAAAAACTTACTTTATAAATCTCAATCGTTGTAAAATCATTTCAAAGACTATTCTTCTTACATAAAATCTTATAAAAATTTATTTTCTTAACCCAAATTTTAAGTATTTTTCAATTGCTAATATATTTTTTTAATTTAAAGTTATAAAACGTTTTTTTTTTCTTCTTCAAAGTTTCAAAGTTCTAAAAATAAAAATACAAAACATTACAAAAAATGTTAAAACTTTTTAACAAAACTCAAAGAATTTTTCTTTTAATCAATTAAATCAATTAATCGATTAACAAAAACATTAAAAAAGCCGAAACAGTAGAAAAACATAAAAAGAATTGGAAGGAATCCAGCGACAAGATAACAGTTAAATAAAATGAGTGTAATGGTCAAAGCCGATGAAGAAGAAGTAGTTGACGAAGAAGTATAGCGGACATTTATTGAAAACGGATATCGCGTTCCGCAAGTCCTCCTAACAATTATTACAAGATACCGCAGAGTCCGCCGCGTTGTCCTTTTTGGATCGGACTGGCGATCAGCGTGCGTTACATAAACACAGATCGAGTGCAAAGAGCGCAAAGAACGCAAAGAGCTTATTTAGCAATCCTACACTACACAGCATCAGCAACAGCAGCAACCGCAGAAGAAGAAGATGTAGATTGCCGAAGCAGCAGAAGCAGCAGAAGAAGAAGAATGAGTCCACTTGTGTTGTGTTTTCTGTGTGCGAAAACGACTAAGCGAATGAACGAATGAATACAGAATGTAGGATACGCGTCTACCTATAATGGCAAGTGAGTGAGGACGAAGAGGATATGATGATGATGAAGAGTCCGTTAGGTCAGCACCATTAATACACTATATATATACTCCTCTTCTTCTTCTGTGTCTGTTTGCTTGTATCGGTATGTGTGTGTGTGTGTGTGTGTGTGTGTGTGTGTGTGTGTGTGTGTGTGTTTGGGTCATCGAGC